>JACMIG010000690.1:0-15917 GCA_014805385.1 Levipalatum texanum
TATTTATGTCCGCCCTCTTTTGGAATACTGTAGTCCTCTTTGGAACCCTCATAAAACCAAAATGGTTCGCCATATCGAATCAGTTCAACGCAATTTTACAAGGCGTGCATTCTTTAGATCGGGTCTCTCTCCAGACTACCCAACTAGACTTTCCATGCTGTCTCTTACTTCTCTCGAACAGCGTCGAGCCCTTATAGACCTCTCTACGGCTTTCAAAATCCTCAGAGGATTCCTCCCATTTGATCATAGCCAATTGTTCACTCCCTCTCAATCGAGCCATGCCACCAGGGGTCACAATCTCCGCGTATTGACTCACCGCTTCCATAGTAGCTACTATAAGCACTGCTTTCCCAATAGAGTAGCGCCCGCATGGAATGCCCTCCCACAATCCGCAATTGATTTGCCCTCTCCTATGTCGTTCAATTCTTACATTAAACTTCATTGTGATAGTGCAAGGCCTTACTTATGATACTTCTGGATCTTGGTCTAGTCTTATTGCTTTCAGTTCATAGGAATTCATACTATTATAATTCTGAGACATAATCAACTCTTCCAATCCTGTTTCATATAATTCCGGTACTGTTTCTTCTAATTAACTATTTATAATTGTAATTATCCCCTCATTTCTCTCCCACATTATTATAACCACTCATAGATCCATACAGTTTTATGTTTTTGCTTTTTACATTCCTCGCCAGTTATCGTCTTTTTTTTTGTCTTCTCAACCAATCTTATATTTTCATTATATGGTACTGTGCTGATAAATTATTAATATGAAGCCATCAAAGACTATCTCCAAATCGTCCCAAAGCATCTGGTTATGTTTCATTCGTCTAACATTACGAACGATAATAAACTGTGAACACTGGGACCTGTTCATTGTCAGATGTACACAATTTCTTCCATAGCATCGAAACCCTTTTGATTCTTTGACTATGTTTCACCCATCTTGAAGAACAAAAAACTAAAAAAATTATGCTTTCGTCCTACTCTCTCCAGTGCACCTGAAGGAGCTTCTATCACCACTCATTGTTGAGTGTGTGTCTCTGTTGACCAAATGTTGAATACGACTGAGGCTATTGTCGTGCACCAAAAAGCGTTTGATCTACCACCGTTTCATTGTCAGTTTGGCTCGCGAATGACGCAAAGATGCATTATTGTCGAGAGCCAAAGTGGCAACAAAACGGCGGCAGCCGCGTTTTGGTGCCCGACAATAAGAATATCTTAGTTTTTCAGACTAATTTCTTGAGCTTCATCGAGTATGTTTCAGACCAGGTATAATAGCTCTTAGGATGAGTGGAATACAATATTGTAGAACCCTCTGATCACCATGAAAACATAACAATTCATAACAACAACGAGCTTACTCGGCATTCATCAGAGTGGCTTCTGGTCTTTTATCGTTGGTGCTCCCAATAAGTGACCATCACATAATCCGCACATCAGCATTCTTTATTTGTCTTGGAATGATGACGAGTAGCGCATTCGTTTTATGTTTCACAGCAGACCAAAGCACTGGGCCGGTACACGGTGAACAATACGCAACTGCCGTTCGGTGACTACATTATTGCAGATAACAACAGCAAGCTTTCTCGGGGAGTATTTGAGCTGTTTTAGTTGTCGTTGGAATTGAGAATAAGGGACCATCTCACAATCAACACGCCGTCGAATGTTTCATTTCTAACACGCCAAATGATGACGAGGGCACGCATTCCATCATGGTTAATTGCATTCCATTGCTTCGTCATATGTTTCAATGCAGACCGAAACACGACGTCGGTGTACGTCGTACGATGATAAAGGCGAAATGAATAGGACTGCACAAAACAACAGCACACTTTCTGGAATCTCCTCCTTGGATGCTTTCGGGCATTTCATTGTTCATGTTGGTGGGTGAAGAAACTGTCTTGAGCTCCGCGAGAAACGAATGATGACGAGTTTTGTTTCAATGATGTCTTGATGCATTCCATCGTTTCAACTTGTATGTTTCATGACAGATTGAACAAGATGCTCATTTTATGTCGAACGATCGTCGTTAGACAATGCAATGCATAATAACAGCGAGCTTTCTCGTCGCTCCACAGGAGGCTGGTTTCTGGTCTTCCGTCTTTGATGTGGTCCAGGACGAGTAACCATCTCGTCATCGATAAGATTTCATTCTTCTAACGTAGGAGCAATGACGTGTTGCGTTTCATCATGTATGTTTCACGCCTGATCGAAACACAAGGCTGGTTAATGTTGAACGATTAAGAGTAGACTGTGTTTTCGTAACCAAAAGACAATGCACAACAACAGCGAGCTTTCCCGAAGCTCCATCGTGCTTCGGGAAAGACTGGTGGTTTCTGGTCTTCCATCGTTGGTGGTCCGGAGCGCGGATGGAAGAGAGAAGATGAAGACAAGAGATTCCGGAGAACGAGAGAACTCCTCTAGTTCAGGGACTGTTTACGTGGGTGCGGGGATGGGTGCGGGGATATCCTTTATGTTGACTGGGTGCCACTATTTCTTGTCTTTCCCCCTTGTTTTTCAACGTCTTTAATAGTCTGGGACATCTTATTTTACGCACTCTCTCGTCGATCAGAAGAAGAGGAGAGATGGAACTCTTCAAAGAAAGGCTCTGGAAGGGAAAACGCGCGCACTCCCCGCGACGACTCGGGGGAAAGACAAAAACGAAAAGATATAGTAGGGAAGCTACAGTACTCGCAGCTTATCGCAGCGAAAATCACGCGGAAAACGGAACAAAAAGCTGTAATGAATTAGAAGAAAAGGGCTCCCGGAAAAATACCGCAATTTTGTTTTCAGAAGTCAGGCTTTCAATGGGACGATGTCGAACGTGAGGGATAAAATGAGGTCGCAATAAAAATGCATGCTGCGAAATAGAAAGAAGAATATATTCATGGAGCATTTACAAGTTGTTCCATCTGAAGACCGTATAAAAGCAATAGCGAATCCCAAATTGGAGGCATACTGTACGTGTGGAAATGGAACTGCGCACATTTCAAAACTCAAAATTCGTGCGGCGCATGTAGTTTTTGTTGTTGTTGTTTTTTTTGTTTCTATCGCTTCGTTTTACAACAAGTTGTGAACGAAAACCTCTGCTAACTGTCTCTCGCACTCTTCGAACTTCTTAGCCCGAGAATCAAGAGACTTCGCATCGTCTGCGTTGGTTTCTGACACGTGTTCAATTGTTCTCTATGTCCATCTTTTTATGTTTCCTGTTTAAATGAAGTGTTCTTGTAGATGCAGGTAACATTCCTGCATCCGGACCTCGGGATCGGCGGGGCGGAGCGCCTCATCGTTGACGCCGCCGTCGCTCTCAAGCAGAAAGGTAAAATCGTCTTGAATTTAACTGACCATTCTATCCGGGTTTATATTTACAGTTCAAAATGAAGAGCACTTGTACAAGTTTGTTCAGGGCATTCCGTCAAGCTCGTCACCAACCAGTACGACCCCTCCCACGCCTTCAGCGAGTGCGCCGATCTCGGTGATTCTTAATATTTTCTAATTATATTATGTGTCTAATTATTATGTATTTGCCGTATGATGTTTTGGATGAAATTTAAATAAGATCATTATAAATTCACAGACATCACCTCGGTGGTCCAATGGCTGCCGCGATCGCTATTCGGAGTAGCACGGGCGGCTGCAGCGTACCTGCGCCTCATGATCGCTGCCGTCTACGTGTGCGCTACCTCCAAGCCAGACGTCATCATTGTCGATCAGGTATTCTTTTCCTACGAAATGTACGCAGCTATGCACGAAGTTCCGCCAGGATCAAGCCTCGCTACTGGTTTAACTCATTGGAATGTAAGCGGGGCATCTCAACGAAATCCGTACAGTGTGTCTTCGCAAAAATGTGCCCATAATACGCTCTCAATACCCCGTGGATTGTTAAATCTGCGCGAAAAGGGCGTTTTTCACCCCTCAAATCAATTGTTGCAGCACATTCCGTCTGCGAAACTCGAAACAAGTTCCGCGTTGTGTTTCAGACGATATTATGAATGGGCAATGTTTTATCGTATGCCGATTCAGCTATGTTTCATGGCAGACTGAACTAGTGCGTATCAGATACTTTCCAATGGCATATCGTTTTCAGTGATAAAATATTGCCTTCATTTCTCTTCAGATCTCGGCAGCGCTCATCGTGCTTCGTTTGTTTTCGAGCGCCCGCCTCGTCTTCTACTGCCACTACCCGGATCTGCTGCTGACGGATAGGTCGGGGAGTCTCCCACAATTTGGATATACTGCAGTAGACCACCCTGGTCTAATCGAACTTACTGAATGTAGTGCATTTTCAATGGGATTTTTCCGCATTAGTGACCACCTGGATAATGCGTAAACACATACGTATTCGACCGTGGCAGCATTCTTACAAAACAAACTAATTGTAAGTACGGCAATACCAGAGTCGGTTCAGCTAGCTAGCATTAGAATACACTTGCTTTGTTGAGCATTTTTATGAACTTCTTTCACAACAGTGTCGGATTAAATTCAGATAGCAGGATTAAAAATAACCTTTGTTTTTAGAGTGACAACGGCGAAGCGCCTGTATCGCAGCGTCATCGACACCGTCGAGGAGAAGAGCATCGGCCTCGCCGATGTCATCTGTGTCAACAGCAAGTTCACAGCGTGCGTTGCTTTGTTGTATCTACAAAAGAGCGATGTGAAATCGTTTTCTACGCATTGTCACGAGAAAACGTTTTCACGATAACAGCAATTTCGTGGCGTTTGTTGCTTTCTTTTATTAAAAATTATTATTATTACTAATGAACGACACAAGACTATAGTCAATATAGATATTGTTGTCAATGTATTGTCACGAATTTTGCACAACTAGTGAAGCATAGACTGGCAGTGTTGTATACAATGTGCAGGAGTTTTCAGCATGTAAAACATTTAGAAATGCTAAAAATGCTTACACGTAATAAATCGATATTCTTGCTGTAATTATCCTCGCTGCAGTTCGGTCGTCCGTCTGACGTTCCCCGGACTGGCTGCCCGCCACCTCGCCGTCATCTATCCCTCCCTCAACACGCACTACTTTGACGCCACCGAAGGACGGAGGCCGGATAAGATTGAAGGTATTGATTTTTATTGAATCGTTTATTGTTTATTATTGATTTTTGCAGCGGTTATATTTTCGCTTCCTCGCAATAAAATATTTTTTCCAGGCGACGCCGCCCATCTGTTCGTTTCGCTGAATCGCTTCGAGCACAAGAAGGACGTCGGCCTGGCGGTGGATGCCTTTGGTAAGCATAACCATCCATTTTCTCCATTGGACTCCCAAATAAAATTTTGACATCTCCTGAAATAAATAGGTATTTTTATCAGACGCACTCGTTCGTAATAGTGGACCTTGGGAAAATTTTGAATTCATTGGAATTGAAAGGTGATACGGGATGAGTATGTTTCACCCCGGACAAATATGAAAGTGTAGTTTTCGTTACACGCATGGTCAGATCGTAATTGCGTGTCCTTTTGAATTAACTACGGTAGGTTTGAATCCTACTCAGCGTAGCTTCACTGCTTCTATACTCAGTGGGAACTATCTCGATATACGCAGCTAAATTTCCGATCATAACCTGGAAACACCACCGTACGCTTGACCATGCGTGTCGTTAGTTGGTACTCCTACAGCTGTCCACTTGAATTACTAGAATACGAGTTTTGCACGCGAAACGGCCTTTGCAGAATAGGCGCCGGTTGTATTATGAGATAAACCATCGGTGGAAATGATCGTCGTCAGGACCCGGCCAGGTTGAGCATTGGGTGTAGGCAGTAACGAGACCAGAATTGGGAGGGACTAACACTCCCAGTACTGCCCACTGCATTATCCGGAACGTTTTATTCCAGTGGAGATAAGTCGCCGCCTGCAGCCATCGGAGTACGCCAGGTGCAAGCTCGTCATTGCCGGTGGCTACGATAAGCGCAACGAGGAGAATGCCGAGGTGTATCGGTGAGGATATTTAAATTATTCTTTTTGCGGAAAAATTGGGTATTACGAGTTTTAGAACACGAAACGGAACAAATCTAGTTCAGGATTACCTTCGAGTCCAAATTGCATTACAGAACTTGACACATGATGCATTTGTACTTGCAATGAAACACATTTATTCAGCTTATGACTTTTGAAATCAGTTGTAATGAGGCATTTGTAGGAAGCTGCGGGACTACGCTCTAGAGTGCGGGCTGTCGAATCGCCAGCACGTGTTCCTACAGTCGCCGAGTACTGATTTTCCCTGTTTAGTTTTGCTCGAGTTCAATCGGGACGCATCATCTTCGGTGTGGCAATATCTTCGTTGCAGCTGACGAAGAGAAGGTGTGGTTGCTACGCAGCGCTCGAGCCATCCTCTACACGCCGACCGGCGAGCACTTCGGGATCGTCCCTGTGGAGGTATACGTACAGTAGTTGATGTTCAAGAACCAATATCAGTGACTGAATGGTGGTAAAATGTGAAAAAGTAGAGCCTCATCCATTGGGCAACGACTCATTTCCTGATTAGACGCTTGTGAAACGTACTGCAATTTGACACCATTTTGGACCATCCCCATGTATTTCTCAACTAGCTTGTTTTTTCACAGAAACGTTCTGCCGAATATAAACGACATCGACGATGTCACATTGTAATATCCAATGGTCATGGCAAAAAATTACCAACACTTCGTTCAGGCCATGTACTCCGGGACGCCCGTGATAGCTGTGAAATCGGGCGGTCCGATGGAATCGATCGATGACGGTACGACAGGATTCCTCTGCGAGCGGAGCAAGGAGGCCTTCGCCGAGGCCATGCTCAAGCTCGTGCACGATGTTGTACGTACAATTTTTATTGCAAAATCAGGCGGATAAGTGGCTTGATCATCACAAAGAAAAGCAGTAGGATATTACGATAGATATGAAACACATCACGCCTACTGCATTGTGTAACTTGTATAATCGCAGTGAAACTATGCTTACGCACAGTTTCTGCAATAGGCAAAAAATTATTTTTATCTTTTTTTTTCAGAACCTGCGCACTTCGATGTCGGTCGCAGGACCGGAGAGAGTCAAGCGTCTCTTTGCCTTCGACGCCTTCGCCAACCAGCTCGATGAGACGATCCGTGGATGATGAGGGGTTGCTTCCATCTGGATCTTTATTGGTCTCGAGTGGATTGTCGGATCTGAAAAATACATAAATTGTCAGATATTTTTAGATCGCCTATATTTATTTGTTTCCCATATCTCAGTTAGTATGCGTTTACAGAGCTTTAAATTCGGATAAGTTATTTTATAGATTCTTGTTTTATTCATTAGGATCGGATAGTTCAGTTATGTTTCACGCGCGCTATGGGTAATCATTAATTTCGATGTTGATAATCTTGAATTCGTTCGCCGTTATTTGATAAATAATATTTGCTGATCGCGCCCATATTGGAAGGATTGATAACGATAACGCGTTGTTTGCAACGCTGCCGTACTTGCTTATGAATGGTCGAAAAATGTCAAGTAGCATCTCTAACCGTAGGTGATTTTATTCAGGAGTCTGGAAACTCGAGGTCCGTAGTTCTGCGGGATCTTTGGTCTTCCGACTTCCGTTATTTACCATAGCGTTCGGGATTTCGCTTTCCATTAGAAATACACTTTTCCACGCATGGTCAAGCGTCCGGTGGTGTGCTGCGATCGCATTTTTAGTGCATTTCGTCGTGACGACTTTTAGATTCCTCACACACCAATTTTCCCTGCTCTATTTCCAGTGAAATTTTCGATTTCCAGTACTTCACTGCTATTGCGAAGTCAAATTAGGCTCATCTGGGTGCGATGAACATTGAACAAACACCTTACTGTCAGAAAACATAAATAAACCCATATAGCCTATTGTTGCAATCGTCAGAGTAATACAAATGAATATAAAACAAAAACCTCAAAAAATATCTTAAAAAACGTTTAATTATTTTGGCTGCGTATATCGTACGAGAGAGTGCACAAAAATGTATAGAGAACAGGCGACATACAGTTGTGCGAGATAGTTCCCCCTCAGTAGAGACGCAGACGGCTAAACTGACTCGAAAAATAGAGCCGTATCCGTGGATTAGATATACCGTAGTCAATTCCCACCGGACACACTACTCCCGCCTGAGCATGCGTGCTTTTCCTTCGTCGTCTTGCAGAGGTCACTGGTGCTATGCCCTCATGGCTTTTGACTTTTGGTCTTCAGACTTCCGATAGATTGTTTTGGATCTGTGATCTACCCCCGCGCTCTCGCTGCATCCCCCCTTCAGTGTGGCGGGCAGAGCTTTATTTTCTCCCGGTGACCGCTTCTCTTGATGTCCCCTTCCACTTCTTCGCAGAAGTGATGAGCTGCCTTGTTTTTCTTCTCTATCCAACCAGCGCCCCTTCACGTTTGCGTAGCCCTCGCACGCCTTTGATTCCCCTCGTTGTAAGCGGTTCTGTGATGTTTTCCTAGCCGCTTCATTATCTCGCCGGATTGCGTCGTCTTTTGGCCGACGCTGTCTGTGGGTGAAATGAGTTTCGCCCGCATTGCTAAAAAGGTGATAATTCCATTCGGTGATTCGGTTGCGCCACCTGCCGGCAAAATATTCTACTAGAGCGCTGCAGATATTTTTAGCCCCCTTGCACATCAGCGACGAGTTGTTGTTTGCGTGTCCGGTGTTGGTTATTTGGGACGGCGGCGGCTGCTCCCATCCCTCTCTCGCCGTTTTCCGACCCCCTCCATTTGATCGATTTGGGAAGGCGAGGAGGAGGGGGCGTTCGAGAACCGTCCACCGGTATTTCCCTGCAGTAAACAGCGCAGCAGGGGCCGATTTAACCTTGCTGCTTCTCTTTCCTCGCTCTCCTTTCATCCATTGGCTAGCTGTCAAGGCCACTCGCATCATTCTAGAAGGAGGGCCGTTCACTCTGAATGCGTTTTCTCCTTGGGAATTTATTTTGCCCGAGCGGTGATCCCCCCTATAAAATAGGGAAATGCAGCATTTCCGTTTTCTTCTCTGGGTAGCCATTTTTGCCCTCTGATAAACTAGGGGGGAAACGCGGCATTTCCGCTGCCTCCTCGTTTCCCTGGCATCCAATCCCCCCACGTCGGCGGGAGACTCTGGCGGAGGAGGCATTCATCCATCCAGTCACGCCATCTCGGAGAGTAGTCGAGCCCCCCCGTGTTATAAGCCCAACTAAATAAGAGCTGATTCGACGGCGTGGAGCTACCTGACAGGCTGACATGTACCGCAGTGTAAGTTTGCGTTTTTCATTCAGTAGAATGAACGATCAGGGCCAGATTTCTTTGGTATTAACCTGGAACTTTCTTCGATAGTTTCACTGGTGGTATTTGTCACGGAATTCGTTGTGCTCTCACCGAGCAGTTGTATGTTTCTCTCGCTCTGCGGCGAAAGATTTGTTAGTCTCTGCATTGGCCGCCTCTCTGCTCTCTTCCAGAACCTCCTTCCCTCTCTCTATCTTCTTCTGTGCGACAAGAGGATTCCCTCGCTCCTTATCAATGCCCCACTCTCTGCATCCTTGCCGCAGATCTGCCCTCCTTTTCGAGAAGGTTCCGGATCGATCGATTGCATGGGATGACTTCTAGAATGCTCGTTTGGGCGGGTAACCCTCTTTCTCTCTCGCGGAAAGAACGAGGGGATGGTAGTTTGTACCCACACGCAGCATTAGAACACTCTCCACTGCCCCGGTCAGCTAGTTTGTTAGTATCTTCCCTCTGAAATGCCTCCGTCGCCGAGCACAAATGTCGAAATGGCGAACGTCATCTTGAGAATTACATTGAAAAGGACGCTCTCTTCCCTGTTGGTATACGACTTGTAACGTGCTCCTCCTGAAACTGATCGCATTCTATTTCCAACATGACGACTCGGGTGAGCTTTAGCTGCGATTGTCTATGTTTCATTCGTTTCAGAAATCTCTAATATTCCTTTAATTTCAATAGTCTGCTTGCTCTGGACACAATTCACCATTTTCATGTCCTTTTATATTTCACGATCATTGTTCTTTTCAGATGTCGAAGGCCCAGATTGGCAAGCCCGCTCCCGACTTCACGGCTCAGGCCGTCGTCGACGGTGACTTCAAGACCGTCTCCCTCAAGGACTACAAGGTATAGATTGATTACTGGCACTTGGGTACGGTAGCTCGAACATATTAAACTTTGCTTTCGTTGCAGGGCAAGTACGTCATCCTCTTCTTCTACCCGCTCGACTTCACGTTCGTCTGCCCCACGGAGATCATCGCCTTCTCCGACCGCTTCGAGGAGTTCAAGAAGCTCAACGTTGCCGTCCTGGTATGTCGGGAGAGAGTGGGTCACGAGGGGAACATTTAGGGCTACTGTCTAGTATTTTGATTGGGACTGGAGATTATGTTCAATGGTGTCTCATATTTTTTTTAAAAATTTTTGCACGTGATTTGAATGTGTTTCACAGCTGAAAGAAATATTTTGGTAATAGAGCTGCAGTGATTATGAACTCTTGTATTTTTATTACACTTCATTCCAGGCCGCTTCGACCGACTCGGTCTTCTCGCATCTCGCGTGGATCAACCAGCCCCGCAAGCACGGAGGACTCGGAGAGATGAAGGTTTGTTCTGGTGCAGTGGGTTACCAGACTATCCCGTAGCTCGAGCATCCCGGGTTCGATCCCCATACTCATCTTGCACTTTTGCAGATCCCGGTTCTCGCCGACACCAACCACCAGATCTCCAAGGACTACGGAGTCCTGAAGGAGGATGAGGTTCGTATCGCATACTGATCTGTATAGAGATACTGTAAAACGATTTGTCTAACTTTCCCGTCTTGCAGGGCATCGCCTACCGCGGCCTCTTCATCGTCGACCCCAACGGCATCCTCCGCCAGATCACCATCAACGACCTCCCCGTCGGCAGGTACTGTAACCTTACCATGCCGTCCATCGCAGACTGAAATCACCCTCGGCAAACCCCCCTGCATCTTGAAATCAATTGTGACCAAGCTGCGCACTGGACGTGTAGCGCAGTGGTAAAGTGCTTGGTCGGTGTGCCGAGGGTTGTCGGTTCGATCCCCGAGCAGTTTCTTTGGCCGGTGAGGATAGAAAAAGGACAGGTTTCGCATATATTCCCTAGAGACGAAAGCTCCTGCGGAGATCCTTGGCTGTCTGAGGCCTCTCTTTTGATCTTTGGTATCTGATTCTCGTGATCTTTGATCTTTGCTAATTTTATCATGTCAGGTCGGTCGACGAGACCCTGCGCCTCGTCCAGGCCTTCCAATTCGTCGACAAGCACGGAGAGGTACGGTATTTCCTGGAGGCTTCCGCTCGGGACCCTGTTCGTTTCAAATGATTCATTGTTTTCTACAGGTGTGCCCCGCTGGCTGGACCCCGGGCAAGGACACGATCAAGCCCGACACCAAGAACTCCAAGACCTTCTTCGAGAAGAACAACTGAGCTGCTACTGCTGCGCTCGCATTCCACGCGGGACCCATCTCCCTGCCCCCACAGTTCTGATGGTTACTGTATTACTCTTTCCCCCTCGTTGACACCCACTCTTCGTGGCGTAGATGTTGGTAACAGTATTTGAGTCTTTATATTGTTGTACTCCCGTTCTCTGTTCGAATAAACTTGTCTATCTCGGAGGCTTGCATCACCCAACAAGGCGTTGTAAACACTGCGTAAATACCGAGAGAAGATTACCACAGATCTCTTGAAGTTCCATGTTATCGCCCCAGATCTCTATAGCTTGTCGGATCCTCTCGGCTACTGTTCATCTCTCTCCCGACCCAAGGGATTCCCCCCGTGTGAGGTGTCCCCCCACTATCCATGGAGGAGAGTGGTCAATCAATACCAGCCCACCCCCTCCCTCTCCCCGCTCCGAGTCACCCATAGTAAAAGAAGGAGCGAGAGAGCATGGGACTGTAGGAGAGCGCAGACAAGACCGAGAGGGGCTACGAGCGGTGAGCTGTCCCTCTAGTCTCTGTGCGGCATGGAACGGTGTCAAAGAGATGGCCTTATTATCGCTTAGCTATGTTTGTTCTTCTATTCCTCTCTATGCCGAGAACTGGTTGAGTTTCACGGAACTGTCTTTAGGTTCGTGGCCGGTTTCGAGTTCAGTGTTTCTCCCGCTTTTCAACAACTTTTACAAGGACAGCAAAATGTTGGAACTTTCCACGTTCTAAATTAATGGTCGACAATTCAATGTTTCAATAAGGGCATGTTTGTCCGTGCTTATTCACCGCTTCGTTCGCTCTCCCCCACTGGTCTTGTGTCTCTCACCTCGCGGCGAGGTCCCGTTGAAGGGAAAGCGATAGAGAGCCTTTCCTCCCCTCTCTCTCCTTCCTCGGCTAGTCACACTTCCGGTCTTTTTTTTTTACATACAGACGTGCTATTTCTCATCGCAATTTGTTTTATGGCATTTTCCTCTTTTCATTTAGCCAGGAAACTATTCTGACACAAGTCAGCGCCTTTCGCAATCGTTTTGGATTCCGAGCGTGGAGACGGGAACATTTATTTTCAGGGGGAAGCCGCCGTGCTAGGAAGGAAGGGGACGGGCGACGACGACGGCGGGAGGATTGTCAAGTATGTTTCGTTCCCTTCTTATTATCGCAGCTTTGGTAATTAATACCGATACGGCGAAGGTCTCGATCAAATATTGACAGCCATTATGCTTAAGAAACTCGAAATTATAATGGTTATTCTAAAAAATAATATCACGCCGCATTTCAGCACCGACCATGGAGGAGAGCAACGAAGTCAAGCTCAAGACGCGCTTCCTCGGACAGGTTGGTAGCATTTATTTGGTTCTAAAAGAGAAAAGGGACTCATATTAATTCTGAAATCGGTCATCGCTATTTGTTGTTGGAATGAAACGTATGTGAGTTATCGTTCGAAATAATTCTTTCGTCTGTTTTTTTTATATTTTGGCGTAGCGTATCGGAACTGCTGAAATTAAAATGATTAAAAATCTATTTCCAGGTCGTCGTCCTCTACCAGCGGCTGCCGCTGCGTCTTCCCGCTCTTTACGCGGCACTGCGCGATGCATGCAAGCAGCCCGGCAACCAGCCCATCACCGTCAAATGGATCGACGAAGAAGGTAGGAGAGCTATTTGAAGGCTTGTAAATTCACCCTACTCTATTCAAGAACGAAATGTTGTTAATTTTGTTCGCATTATAGCCCCCCTTTTAACTATTTATTAATTTTAAATGAGCACGCTTATTCTAGAGAGATTTTCCCGCATTTTATGCTGCATTTTCATCTTTATTTTTTGCAGGCGATCCCTGCACGATCTCGTCGCAGACGGAGCTCGATGAAGCTGCGCGATTGTACCAGGTACCGTCCACCACCACGTCCCTTCCTATAATAAACTGTTTACGAATTAGAAAAAAATGATCTGGAGTTGGCCACAACGTCACACTCGTAGTACGGGTCGATTAAAAAAAATGAATGCCACAATGTTCGCTGAAACAATTTGAAGCATACCTTTTTCCGCTGCTGTGGAGAGAAAATAATGTAATGGAAATAGAATGAAAATGTTGATTTGCACAAAATAAACACACCACCCTCTGAAGCTGAACGAGGAGGCGGAGCTGAATCTGCACGTTTTCCTCGGCACGCCAACGCTTCCCGGACTCCCCTGCCAGGGAGAGGACAGTGAGTCGTGGTGGTGCATCGGTGTAGCAAACGTCGTCCTGTTTTGTGGTGCATCGGTGCAGTAAACATTGTCCTATGACGTTGTGCATAGGTATAGTAAACATCGTCCAATGATTGTTACGGTTTTCGATGCGTATCACGAGACGACGTTTATTAATCTTCTTTGTTTCATCCCGCTTTTTCACTCCTTTGAACCATGCAATGACTTCAGAGACGGTGTATCGCCGCGGTGCGCGTCGATGGAAGAAGTTCTACCACGTGCGCGGGCACCGATTCCAGGTACGGCTAATTATTGCTTAAATTTATTTTATACTCACTCTAATAGTGTGGGTAGATTCGAGGCCTGAAACATAGATGATGGATGATCACTGCTCCATCATGCATTTTGTGCTAGCATTGGGAACCTGGAAACGATAATTAAGTTGATCTGGAAAAATGTCAAGCATCTAGAGAAGCTCGATGTTGGCTCAAACTCGCGAGGATGACGTTTCGAAATTTCTTGTCAGAGCGAAAAGTGAAAGTTTTCTGTTACGCTTCACACCAATTCAATTATTTGACGGTATATTTATGACTCAATGCGATCGGCGCTGAAATGGTGAAATAAAAAATATTTAGGCCAAACGCCTGAATCGCCGCATGCAGTGTGCCATCTGTCAGGACTTCATCTGGGGCATCGGACGACAGGGTGAGATTTTCCGGCTGATAGATCGGGCTAGTTTATTGATCGTAAAAATCGGTCAACTATCGATGTGCTATCATCATCATTTACCTTAATAATCGCGTTGTGTATGTGTGTGTTACACCAAAAATGCTGGAAATAAAAATCAATAAATGCATTACAAATGCAGGCTACCGCTGCGTCGACTGCAAGCTGAGCGTCCACAAGAAGTGCCATCGTCGCGTGCGCTGGGCGTGCGGAGAGGTAATCGATATTCATTGATTAGACGAAAATCAATACCTCCAGACCGATCCGACCCCCGCGGCCTTCCATTCGTCGAGTGGCTCGATGGGAGGAGGAGCAGCTGCGGCAGCTACTCGCCCCCTCGCGCCCATCAATGGAAATCGCGAAGGCGTCGACAATCTCGCCTTCAAGGTTTGGAATTGATATTGCGTTTATCGAGTTTGGGAGGAGTTTTTGAGAGAAATGCAGTATCGACAGTCCCGAATCCGAATCGATTATTGCCGCCTTGGAGCCTGGGGTATTTCAGAGAGAATACACTGAATTACACTTTGCATGGATATAAACGAGTAATAATACTGAGTCAGTTACTGACTCACAGTTACTGACTCACAGTTCATTACTGACTCACAGTTCAGCGGACAGCACATCGAATATCGCTGTTACTAATCAGTCGCTGCACTCACGTTAGATTCGCTTAGCTCTTTTTGCTTACGGTGAATCACTTCATTGGAGGGAGAGAGAGAGAAGTTGGGGGGCGATTTCCTGCGACTGTTTCACAACCGCGTTGATGTGTCCGCGTCTTCTTCCCCAAAACAAGCTGATCGGGAAGTTAGACTCCTAGAAAGTCGATTGCTAACGCTGTCATAATCTTCGACAGCATCCCATTGCGATGCGCAGATTGCCATTAAAGCGCCTCGCTATGATCAATAGACCAGCGGAACGCGCCCTTTGCCGCCTTGAAAACGTGCATGTGAGTGGGGGAGTCTTGAACGGAACCGCGTGGGATACTGTAGTATATTTTTGTTTACTTTTTATTACAGGAGAGCGAGATCGAGGCGTCGCTCGCGGAGCCGCACAAGGGATCGATCAGCGCGAGGTCCGGGGGACAGGTTTGCTTTGACTTTTTTATTATTTATTTTTGTTGTGTAGTAGTAAACGTCGTCGTATCGTGCAACTTGTCGACGTTTACGAAATATCCTTTTAAATCGGAATCAAATATTTTTTCAGGCACCCTCAGCGGGCGCGGGCGGATCGAAGTGGTCCGTGTCCCTCAACGACTTCCGCCTCCTCACCGTCATTGGGCGGGGCAGCTACGCCAAGGTATTGTATTCAGTGTGGACTTGTGGCGAATAGGCGATTTTTTCCTTCCGGACTTGTGGCTTTTAGCTCTCTATCACGGTTTTGCATTCTCCAGAACGATCACCTGTAGATAGGTCTACAGGATCGCAGTTATAAAATGACTTCAAGTATTGATGCGCGTGTGTCGCAGAGCGAGCCTATGATCGAGCATATTACATTTTGTATACGGGGGGGGGGGGGGGGGAAAAAAAGCGGTGGGGGCGCAAACAAAAAAATATTTATTAAGAACCCCATTAATATCCGAGTGATACATTATTATAAAATAGATATACA
>JACMIG010000690.1:15927-27676 GCA_014805385.1 Levipalatum texanum
CCCCCCCCCCCCCAATAAACCGTTTTCGTGCCCTCAACATCATTAGGAAGTGCTTCCACCGGTATTTGAGCCTTGGAATCTCTAGTAATATACTGTAACTCACAGGTCGTCCAAGCGGAGCACCTCCAGACGAAGCAGATCTACGCCATCAAGATCATCAAGAAGCAGATGTTCAACGATGATGAGGTGAGAAGAGCCGAAAAGGATTTGTTTGTAGGATTCAAATCTTGGCGGTCGAATATTTTCAGAAAACGGAATTCATGGTTATGTTTCACTCATAAATGAATTGAGTGAGCACGGAACTTATGCCGATGTAGTTGCGGGCGATAGTTCCGATCATATTTACAATTTCTCGTTCCACATTTTTCCACCCTAACGCCATAATTGCACGCATCCTCAAGAATATCGAATCCGTTGTCAATTGAATATATTTGTTTTGATCGATTTCTTTCAGGACATTGACTGGGTGCAGACGGAGAAGTCTGTCTTCGAGGCAGCGAGCAACTATCCCTTCCTCGTTGGACTCCACTCCTGCTTCCAGGTACGACGACACCCCGTCAGATGTTAGGCTCGGAGAATAGCTCGAAATGGAGTTCGAATATTGTCTACGAAGCTATACAGTCAAAGCATTGTCTGCAAGGTTGAAAACGACTTGTTTATGAAGAGATTGAAACAGACGACCCCCGTGACATATGGGAAGGTGGTGGAGTTAGGAATAACCGGAAAACGTAGTTGTCGTGGGGGCACAAGAGCTTATGACACCACTTCGCTGTTTAATAAATCAAATATGATATTTTGTATTTCCTCCCGTAAGCCACATTAATTATCTGAAAAGTCGCAAAGTCTTTGATTACGAAGAGCTTGAAACACACAATGAGATTCAACGTGTCATGGGTTAGAAGTTATTTGCCCTTTCTTTCAGACAGCTTCTCGCCTCTTCTTTGTCATCGAGTTCGTGCCCGGCGGCGATCTCATGTACCACATGCAACGACAGAGGAAACTGCCCGAGGAGCACGCCAGGTACTAACTCCTTCCAACTGAATTCAGTTTACGATCGAACAAAATAGTCGCACCAAGCTACTGTGGTGCTCCATGAGTTCTGCTTGCGATTACTCGTTATGTCGCTTTGTAGTGCTCCTCCCCCATGAGTTATGTTTAGGGATCGATCGAGAAATAGTATTAGGTAAGATAGAGCCTCTTCCCCAAAAATTCAGCTAGCGATCTGACGAGTAATATTAAGAGGTGCTGTAGCGCTCCGGCGAATTTAGTTTGCGATCAGTCGAAATTCTTACAATTAGAATTCTTTTTTCTTCAGGTTCTACTCTGCCGAAATCATCCTCGCCTTGCACTTCCTCCACTCGCATGGCATAATCTACAGGTGCGTGAATTCTTTTTTTTATAATATTTCAATTGACCGTAACCAGGCCAGGGGACCAAAACCGGTCGCACATGTAAAATAACTAGTCGCCTGAACCACGAAAAAGCTTGCGAAACAAAAATGTCTTCGTTAGCTGACTTTACTCTTCATCTCCTCGCAAACAAGACATAATTTCGTGTTTCGAACCCCTTGCGAATGAAAGTTTGCGGGTAAACATGGCGGGCGCACTATGCGTGCTTATGAATTGTAGTGGTAATTTTAGCAGGATTCCCGCGATGCATTAGAAATGTTTAGATATTGGCCAATTAGGATGTGCATGAAACACATTTCTTTATCGGAAGGATGATACATTTGCGGCGATACAGAAACATAGTTTGGCTTGCTTTATTGGCGTGAGAAGAGGTCATGTTTCTTGAATTGATGAATGCAAATTAAAGTTATGCTCTGATTCATTTTTTCGCCTGTTCACTCATCCATTCAGGGACCTGAAGCTGGACAACGTCCTCATCGACGCCGATGGACACGTGAAGCTGACGGACTACGGAATGTGCAAGGTATGGAAACAAAGCCAAGATGTGCAGAAGGAGAAGTGTATTAGAACTTCTTTAGAAATTATGTAGAAAAGGTTGTCAATAGGAGTGGCCACGCTATCGAATTCCGATAAAACACATTTAAATGTTGCGTTATTATCCTGATTTTTTCTTTGATGTAAGAACCACCTGATGTAAGAAGAGTGAGCATTGGTTGATTTCGAAAATAATACCGGAGATTGAAACGTACATATTTCTCGAGGAACTAACTCAATGCTTGCGATGGCCACGTCAAGCTGCATGGCATAAAAAGTGGTAGCGCTCATTGCAATCCCCCGTGTGGTAAAATCCACCGCCGAAGATTTTCCTTTCTCCTACTCTTTTACTCACTGTCCACGGTGACGTGCGACATAAGGGATTTTTAAAATACTGAAAATAACTGCTTCCGGCCTCTGAAGATGTGAGCTGTTCTTGCAGGAGAACATTGGCCCGGAGGACGTGACGTCGACCTTCTGCGGTACGCCCAACTACATTGCACCCGAGATTCTGCGCGGCGAGGAGTACGGCTTCTCCGTCGACTGGTATGTCATTACTCGATTATATTGTGAGGTAAACTCTCACAATCAGCTACGAGGTGCTGTGAAGTGGGAAGGTTTACTTTCCTCGCTTCTGTGTTTATCTATGCACTCGAAATTTTATTTTTCATTGGACTACCGACGAATAATCGTCGTGCACGTGATTATCTAGACGAATTATGAGACGGAGAAACATAGATCAACCCATGAATATATCTACTACTATATTAAAGGCGTGTGAATCTGTGCGTCTGTCACTCTTCTCCGTCGAATGGCACGTTATTTATCACGCAGGCTGTCAAATAAACGTAGTTATGCGGCGTTGTAAGGTGGACAGGGTAACGCTATTCGTTGCTGTGTTTATGCGCTCAATTTTTATTTTTGAATGGAACAATGAAAAATGATTGTTGCGCTCATGATAATGCAATTAAATCGAGACGCTGAAACATAGTTCAACCCAATCAATTTTTTGCCTTGCTCGAGCGCAGAAACACTACTCGTCCGAATAAACTCGGCCGGCTTGCCAATGAATTGTTTATGGGTCTTCAATGCTACTAATTCGCAACTTTTGAACGCTGCCAGCATTCTCCCCGATATTGATTTATTTGCCTAGGATAGAAAACAAATTCCGATCGACACTCCTAATATTGATCTCATCAGGTGGGCACTGGGCGTGCTGATGTTCGAGATGATGGCTGGCCGCTCGCCCTTCGACGTCGTCCCCATGGACGGCAACGAAGAGAACAACACTGAGGACATCCTCTTCCAGGTGCGCGTAGTAGGCACGCGTAGCTGCCGGTTATGAGCGCTATTTACCAAGATTTTTCCGGTGTAGTCGTGCTTCTACACGGGATTTTTTTTACAAAATATTATAATACTCAAGGGATCTATTCACCCATTGAATGTAGCCTGAACAATGTTGCTTTGGACTATCTATGAAACATAACAGTGATGAGTTCAAATATAATTCTTAGGTTTCACAAAGTTTGAATAGGGAGGGAGTGAAGTTGTATCTGATCCTTTGTAGTTTAGTATCTCCACTACTTCCGAGCCAAATTGAAAACAAATATTCGGCGGAATGAACGTGCCAGACAATACGCTCATCACCCTACGATCTCTCTTCAGTTCTCTCGTTGTCTGGCGGTTAGAGAAACGAGAGAACTGTGGAGAGAGGTCGTATGGCGATGAGCGTATTGTTCGGAACGTTCATTCCGCCGGCAATAACGGCAGTTGATCAAGTTCAGCATTTTCCCGGTGCTTTCGTCAACGCGTTCCGTTTTGGTGCGCGACAATGCATTGATTCCATTTTCAGATCATCCTCGAGAATCGCATCCGCATTCCGCGATCGCTTTCCGTCCGAGCGAGCACGGTGCTCAGGAACTTCCTCAATAAGGTTGGGGATGTATTAGATTAGCTTGTACGGCTTTTACAATGTTTTTTCGTGCTAATTGCTCTATCAATCAACAGCGAAAACTTTCCAATTGATAATTGCCTTTCGCTGAAACATAGTAAACACAGTGAATTATTTTCGGTGGATATTTTCCCCATCAACGAAAATGGTAATCTAAGAAAATGGTAATCTTAAATGGTTAAATGGCCATCCAGGATCCGTCGGAGCGCCTCGGATGCAAGAAAGACATCGACGAAGGCCTGCGCGACATCAAGGACCACACCTTCTTCCGCGGCCACATCGACTGGGAAGCGGTACTAATTTATTATTATATCACAAATTTGATAGGAACAAGCCAATCATCATTTCGTCTGGCATGCAACTCTATTATTATCAGCGTGAAACATTGAAACGAGAAACCAGTTTCTTTTTTCGGAGTACATCTAATCTATGATGCAGTCCGTGTCGCCAGTATGGCCTCCGTGAAACTTATCTGAACACTAGCTAATTTCCATTTAATGTTTCTAAATAAACACTAAATTTTCCTCAATCTTGTCTCTCTGCAGCTGGAGGCAAAGCAGGTGGCACCCCCGCACAATCCCGGCGTCGACGGCGATCGCGACCTCAAGCACTTCGACACCCAGTTCACCAATGAGGTCAGGCAGGCAGGGATGGTTGATTCGGTCGGGATCGAAAGTTATGACGTATTGTTTGGCTGTTGTACTTTTGTAAGATCATTTTATTGAAAGTTCCGTAAAATCTCAAAGATACGACCATGACTGCATCGGGCACCGTTCTCATTACTGTCGGAAATCCAAGAGTTGAGTATTCGAACGCCTAAAACTAAAAGACTGCGCTCACCCTTGGTCCGCAGCCACCTTTAATGTGCATTTCTACTCAATTTGAAGTGAAGCGTGAGGCGGCAAAGCACCGAGTTTTCAACCTAAACCCCTTGTCAATTCATGCTTGTAGGATCCCTCCCTCTCGTTCGACGACCCCGAAGTCATTGCGAGGATCGACCAGAGCGAGTTCGACGGCTTCGAATACGTGAATCCGTTGCAGATGTCCAGAGAAGATTCAGTCTAGAATATTGTTTTAGATTCCCCTTTGTTGTAGCTTATAAATTGCACAAAACTCTACCATTCAATAGCAGTTTTTATCTGGAAAAAAATGTGGCAGAACAAAAACAAACTGTAAGAGTAGTTTTTGAATGGAAGATGTTTCTGCTTGCACAACGAACTATTTATTGCGTGATCGAAGGCTACTACTAGAGACTAATTTATATTATTTGGCACGCTCCCCCAAACTATTCCATCGTGATACTACGGTAGTGATGTAAAAGAAGGCGAATATCACTTGCACTCTTCGTTCATTCGATTGCTCCCCCAATTCACTTACGACTCTGCTCATTTTGTGATACTTCTTTGCCGTACTTTTTATCCATGCGTACAGATACGTTTTAGAGACTACACCCAGATTTTCGTTTCTTGTGAGGCAATTTCGATGTGAATATATGACACTGAATCCATGCTACAAATTCTTAATTTTGTACGAAAATATTGGAGAAGTCGATAAAATATTGCTATGAGATGTACGGCAATGCACTGAATTTTGGTGATGAGCTATTCCTTGCGCTACAGAAAGGGCTCTTTATATTCGACGACCTAGGGGCTGTATTGACGGCGGTCTCTGCTTCTTCGTAGGGACCATCTATAAAAGATGTCATTACTCGCGCTAGTTTGCCCCCCTATATTGGATTCCCCCACTCTTCTCGTACCCCAAATATATCGCACTGTTGTAAGCGTATCAGCAAAATTTGCCGGCGAAAAAAGTGATTCGCGATTGAGACACCATTCGATAACTGAACAACGCTCAAAAGTTTGCGCTTACAGTATTCACAGCGGCACATGACACTGATCGCCAACTAACTGCGCTAACTTTAGACGAACGTTTCTTATTTCCAGCCATTTTTCTACTCCGTCTCTTCTAGCCATTGAAACCTGTTTGCGATATTTTACTGACGTATTTAATCATCTTTAAGGGTTGACGACGATGGGCACGGTGCATCGCCTCATAAAATTTTTTGAAGATGGCGCTCAGGTACTAAATGCATTACTAGTCTGGCGTTTGGAATATAAATAAATTACACGAATTTGCGTATTATCAGCGATAAATTTTCCGGTTAAGGATCGCGTGTCAAAAATTCACCACGAAATCAGCGATGATGAATCGATTTTCGAAGATTAATCAATAATGCGGAAACAATATTCGATATTTAAAAAATAACAGATTTCTCCAGACCGATCCGACCCCCGCGGTCCATTCGTCGAGTGGCTCGATGGGAGGAGGAGCAGCGGCGGCAGCGACGCGTCCCCTCGCACCCATCAATGAAAATCGCGAGGGCGTCGACAATCTCGCCTTCAAGGTACGGGAATGCTACTGAGTTCCCCTTTTCCCAGTTTCCTCCCTGTAACAGCCTGATCGGGAGGTCGTAGAACGTTCGATTGCCAGTTTACATCACCATACAATTCGTCAGGCACCCTCTGGAGGCGCGGACGCCGGCGGATCAAAGGAGTCCGTGTCCCTCGACGACTTCCGCCTCCTCGCCGTCATTGGGCGGGGCGGCTACGGCAAGGTAAAGTACAGATTTGTAGATTTAGCGAACATCTCTTCTGCAGCTTTACTGACAGTGATAGGTGGAATAATATATTGTACGTAGCCACGTGACAGTGCGAAAGATTGTCTTTTTTATTCCTCTTGTTGATGGCTAGAAAAGCTTCGAATGTGGTTCTTTGCGAACGATTAATTTGTATTGCCTAGTTGATACATACTACTGGGTTGTGGATTTTAGTAAAGAAACCCTGTTATTGTATCTTAAAATCGATAACGAATGAGAAGTGATCACTAAACCGAATGCGAATTACAAAAAATCTTGAGCTGAGGAGTGCGAGAAGGACAATTTGTTGTGTCCGTACTTGCAAATAGGCTATTTGATTCCAGGACTATTTATTCTATGACTCAAAATCAGGTCGTCCAAGCGGAGCACCTCCAGACGAAGCAGATCTACGCCATCAAGATCATCAAGAAGTCACTGCAGTTTGAAGGAGATGATGTGGGATACATTTCGAGCTTATCTTTTCCTCTAATGTAAATAACAGTTTGGAGACATGACAGGTTTTCTATCCGATGTTTTTGCATGTCACACAAATAAGTGCCGTCAAAAATAAGCGTATTTCTATTTAATTCTTCATTCGTTCTGCTTGATCTATTCATTCGGCATTCCAGGACTTTGACTGGGTGCTGACGGAGAAGTCGGTCTTCAAGGTCGCCAGCGACTATCCCTTCCTCGTCGGACTCCACTCCTGCTTCCAGGTATGCTCCCTCGCCAAAGGTTAGAGACGAGCAATTTATAATAGCAAGTAGGAATTTTTCACAAGTATCGGGCCCAAAAAGGCGATTATGTAATGTTGAAATACGGAAACGCGTCTTATTTTTTAAAATGGAGTTTTGCTGCTATTTCCCTTGCATTTAAAAATTTCTAAAAAGTTGTACGCAGCTGTCGAAAAGCTTGAAATACAATTAACGATTATTGACCACAAAATTGATGTAGCACGTCTTCCAGACAAACTCCCGCCTGTTCTTCGTCATGGCGTTCGTGCCCGGCGGCGATCTCTTTCACCACATGGAACAACAGAAGAAGCTACCCGAGGAACACGCCAGGTGTTGTAATGTTCCCCAGGAGTTGAGGTTGCTAGTACATAGTCAAAATAGAGTTAGATACGGTAGCGCTCCGTGAGATCATTTTGCGATCAATCAGAACGAAAAACAGTGTTCACTTCACAGATTCTACTCTGCCGAAATCATCCTCGCCCTGGACTACCTCCACTCGCGTGGCATCATCTACAGGTAAATCATTTTTAGTATTTCGGTGAGCCCAGAACCGAATCCTGAACGTCTACAGGTGCAGATTTCATATATTTAGAAATATTTGTTCACATAATAATATTACATCGTTGTGTCTGGAGAAACAGGCTACAATCAGAATCGTCATTCGAGATGCGCGAATTTCTGTTAGCAATTTGATTACCTAACATTTTTAGCGGAAGGGGGATTGCGATTCTTGATTAAATTTCTGAAAAATAATACACACTTATTAACGCTAATTCAGGGACCTGAAGCCGGACAACGTCCTCATCGACGCCGAAGGCCACTTCAAACTGACGGACTACGGAATGTGCAAGGTACGAGTATGGAAAAAATGTCCAGAAGTATGGAAGGACAAGGGTATGAGAAGAGCTTGCCAATATGGGTGTCCACCAGGGTTGTTCATTTTCCGTTTTCCGTTTTTTTTCCGTTTTTTGAACAAAAACGTTTCATTGTCAGGAGAACATGGGCCCGAATGACTTGACGTCATCGCCATTCGGTACGCCCAACTACATGACACCCGAGCTTCTGCAATCATACGACTACTCGTTTTCAGTCGACTGGTACGTCATTACGCCAGGAGACTATGAATTTAAACAGCTGGCGCTGATTCACGATGCTCGTTACTGCATCTAGCTGATCATAATGCTGCATTCCTCTGTTTTGTTTCCAATGGTAATAAACACGGTGGTAGTTACCATATTTATTATCGCATCAACAGAATAGAATATCCATTACCTTAATAATCGCGTTGTTTGCGTGCGTGTTACACCTATGACGTCACTTGGTTTAATTACCCAAGTTTGAGGTGCGATTGCACAATCGCTCCGCCCCCTCACCTGTGACGTCACCGGTTTAATTACCCAAGTTTGAGGTGTATCCAGTCTGAGTCGGCGCCGCGAAGCGGTGCCGAGTCCGACTGGTATCTAAAATGATCGTATTAATTCAAATGAAAAAAAGCGATCGATAATTTTACTATGGCTGCAGGTGGGCACTGGGCGTGCTGATGTTCGAGATGATGGCGGGCCGCAAGCCCTTCGAGGTCGTCTCGGTGGAAGGAGAAGACGAGGTCATGGAGACGGCGAGGCTCTTTGCGGTGCGCGATTTATACCTGCCTGCAATGAGTTGGGCGCGATTCATGCCTTGTCAATTAATGTTTCAATTGCTGATAATTTACATCTTCAGAGCATCCGCGACAACCCGATTAGGCTCCCGCGGTCGCTGTCTGTGCCCGCGAGGGCGGTCCTCGGGGACTTCCTCAATAAGGTTGGGATTTTTTTAATGATGTGATCTAGAAAATATTATTGCTGGCTAAATTTTCTTTTCAATCGCTCTATCGGCTGCGCTCCATCAACTTACAACAAAACAACTTTCCGATTTTAGACTGTGCTCACTGAGGCAACCTCGAAGGCAGTCATTTTCAGAAGCTTGTGTGCTGAGATTTTTCCGCACCTGTGAATCGGAATTATGGCATTCCTCTCTCCAGGATCCTTCGGAGCGCCTCGGATGCAAGAAGGACATCGACGAAGGCCTTCGCGACATCATGGCCCACACCTTCTTCCGCGGACACATCGACTGGGAAGCGGTACGTGAGCGGAATTATTCGAGTATCATTTTATTTTTTTAAAAAATCTTTCGAAGATTCCAGTATCACCTGTTCGTTTGGCAATGATCTCTATAATTGTCGTCGTGAACGTATCTTTACTTATTGTAAAAAAAAAGCTACCATGTTTGCTGGATTTTTGAAATCGAATAAAAAAGAATGATACATACAAATTTGTCTCTGCAGCTGGAGGCGAAGCAGGTGGAGCCCCCGTACATTCCCTGCCTCGACGGCGACCGCGACCTCAAGCACTTCGACACCCAGTACACCAATGAGGTTAGTAGGGGATACCATTGTTACGATTGTTAGGAACCGAAGGGCTGCGTATTCGTACGCCTAAAATAACAAGATGCGAGCGCTCTTGGTCTGCCGCTTCACCCCTTTATTTGAACCTTTCCCAATAAGAAGCTCAATTAAAGATCAAGAGCGCGCAGGACGACAAGACCCTATTCTTTTTCCATATTTTTGGTCGCTCGGAACGTTAAAATTTCTGTGTGACCGTTAAAGGGAAACGGAAAGTGATAAAGCGTGTTCATTTATTTGCTCTAATCTGATTTGTTCGACTGCTCTGGTGTTATTGCAAATAAAAATTAAAATATTGAAAAACAATCAAAAATCGAGCAGGAAACATGGCGCAAAAATTCGTTTTATTTTACGAGTCCGCTTCTGCCAAACGTTCGCTAAACAGCGTTCCATGGTGTTTCGAAATTTGCACTCGTTCTTCACCGCACGCGTTACACAACATGTGCGGCAGTTCTTCTTCTTCATTTTTTTCCTGTTTGTCGTACGAATTATTGTGATAATAAAATGTTCAGCCAGTAACGTTGATTTCAGTCGCCGTGCCTCCGATCGAGGGAGGGATGAAGCAGTTGAAGACGACTCTCGACGCCAAGTTCGGGAAGAAGATCAACCTGGAGAGTGCCGAGGACGAGTAGTAAGCAGCATTTCATTCTACAGCCTTTCGCTTGTCAGTTCCTGTTATCTCATGCGCAACATCATTTGTTTTTAGACACGTTTTTTGTTGAAGTTTTTAGACACGCTGTTTTTTTGTTTAATAAGCAATTTGTTGAAGAATGTGCCACAGCCATAAATATTGAAAGTTTTAGAGCTATTCTTTGCTGATTTTATTATTGATTTGTTCGCTACTTTAACTAATTGTTCTTTGGATAAATTTGTTACCAATATCGTCTTGTGGCTGAAAGGTGATTATTTGCAATCGATATGATACTTATGGATATTTCTCAATTTTAATTAGGCACGACACCATCATCTGCGACAGCTCGGTCTACATCATCTCACCGGTACCAGAATTGTTTTTTTAAACATCTTTTAACATTTATTTCCGATAATGATTTTAATATTTTTTAAAATAATCCTCGATTCAATTCGTCTAAACGTATGCTCCATTACAGCAACTCTACCTTCTGATGTTGACGACGTTGGATACTCCACGGCCCGATATTGACAAAGGAGCCATCACGACTCATTGGACTACCTTGTAAAGTGGGGGGTTTGACTGGACTATAGTGTATAGGTAGATACTAACAATTAGAATCTTTATCATTTAATCTTGACATGGAACAAGAGGTACGCGCGTTTAGCAAAGAAGGATAGTACCGGACAATCAGTCTATTGATTTACTTAGACAAACGAGGTTTACCCCTAGCCCCCCTCGTACTTTTCTTCTCTTTATCACGGGCCAGTGGTGCTTCCTCCCACGGTGACTCGGATTCCTCACTACCACTCTGAGATTGTTCAGCAGAACTAATCTCAGAGTCGCCATCTTCGAACATGGTGTTCCAGTCCTCGGAAGTGGATTCCTCCTCATCGCTGAGGATATCCTCCTCACTGGCGGTTGACTTGTCTTCACTGCCTTCATCATCTGACTGTCTGTAGTCATCGGGCATCCCAATTCTCCGTGCAAATCGGCCCTCCAGAATAGCCAGGTATGTCGCCTTGCACTCTTCCAGTACATCCCAGCGCCAATCGTGCCGACCCGCAGACATTTTGCGTTTGACGCAAGGCGCATCCCGTCCCTTGACAGTCACGGTAGTGACTCCAATTTCCTCTCGGACCCCGATCATTGTCTCTGTAGTCAGGCTGTTGTGATGTAACACGGCAAGCTTCGACTTTTCGTGGTACATGCGCGGTGAGCTACAAAATTCCCTTTTAATCGATACATCTGTATGTATACCATGCAAGTCGCTTTGGCAAGTAGATGAGCATAATTGAGTGAAGGGTCTCATTTGGTGATGTTGTCTTCCTTGGGTTAGCACGTAAAAATGCTTTCTTGAATGTCGTTTGCATTATGACCGATTTCAGCTGCGAGAACTCGGCTGAGCGTCTGGA
>JACMIG010000691.1:0-10877 GCA_014805385.1 Levipalatum texanum
CCACCCCCCGCCCCTCGCCCCCGCCGCCCCCCGCCCCCCCCACCCCCCCCCCGCCCCCCCCCCCGCCCCCCCCCCCCCGGGGCGGGGGGAGGAGATGAAAGGGAGAGGGCCTTGACCCCCAATCCTGATCGAGACGAAAAGGTCACACGCCGCCACGCGCTATCGAATACCGCACCGTCGGCAGGCCTGATGATCGCAGACTGGAAGGAGATTGATCTTTGATCTCCCCAGAGGAGGATTACTGCCGCGGTCGAGTAAAGTCTTCGCAGCCACGGCGTTTCCTTCTACACCGTAGAGCGCAGATTGAGCAGAGGAGGGAGAGGAGGACGAGGAGGAGAAGCGACCACAGGAGGAGATACGTCGAGGAGGGCATGCACATCGGGAACTGAAACTTTCTGCGTTTAGCGGATGGCGGGCATTTGAAGCTTTACATCAAAGCTGAGCTGAGGTCGCGGTTCACTAATGATGCGGGGAGGGTCGTCGTTGATTTCGAGGCGGCCTTCGACCTGGAGGAGGGCGGGTGAGAGGGAAGGCAAGAAAGAGGGACACCTCTTCCAGGAACGAGCGCGAGCTCAGATGCACTGAACGACGGTCGCGGTCGGCTTTGCAGGACTGCTGAAAGGCGGGAGGGGAGGGGAGGAGGAGGAGGAGGAGGAGGAGGAGGTCCTCACATTCGTCGCCGGGCATACCGCCGTATTGCAGATCTGGACGAGGCAGACGATGTCGACGTGTCTGAAGTCGTTGTCCTCCCCCTCCCCCTCCTCCTCTATCCCCACCTGCTTCCCTCCAGCCTAAACGCCGACATCTCCGCCTGCCATGATCCATTGACGATGAGCATCTCGGACATAACGCGGGGGTGGACGGGGCATCTACAAAGAGGAGGAGGATCGATGGAGATCAAAGACCAACCCCTGGGAGATGAGGGTGATCGTGGCGGGAGTCCCGTGGCCTCCGGCTTGCGTCGCAACGCATTCGGTCACGCGGATGCGCTCGGCTGAAGGGGAAAGAGGAGGGAGGAGGAGGAAAAGATCAAGAGGAGAAAGGGAAGATGAGCAAGAGACCTTACCTGGAAGCTGGCTGAACAGCCGCGCCGTGAGCTTGTCCCCGACAGCGGCAGATTCGACAGGGCGTCCATCGCGAGTGAGTTCTAGCCAGACCTGGAGAGGTCTCCCTTCCTCCACTCCTCTCCCTCCTTCCACTTACCTGTTTCTTCTTCTCGGCGGCAGTCAGGACCTCGCCGTCGCTGAGCGGCGACATGTTGGGGCCTCTGTCAAAAGTTGGTTGGAATAATGTTGACTTCACAGACGCCTTATAAAACAAATGCAGGTGATACTACGTTTATCTCATGGGACGTCTGCAATGTTTGTGCGTATACCCTATGATCGTGGCCTTGCTCTCGTCGTCCTTCGCTTCTCCCTCTCCATATCGACATCGTATCTGGAAGAAGATGTCCTCCGCCGTCGTGACGTCGTGGGGAACGATGCGGTCGGAGGAGACGACGAGGAGGACGGAGAGATGGCCGGCCTGGAAGGGGGAGGGGAAAAGGAGAGGAAGGAGAAGAAGAAGAAGATGGAAGGAGGAAGAGGAGAGGAGAGGGGAGGGGAGGAGAAGGAGGAGAGGAAGGAAGGGGGCGGATGGAGTCCCTCCCATCTCATTCTAATAGAACTATGAGGAGGACGAAGATGAGGAGAAGGAAGGGAGGAGAAGAAGAGGGAGAGGATGAGAGAACGACCATACGATCTCAATGGCATTGCAGCATGTGTTCTCCCGTGGTCTCGGAATGAAGAGTGAAGCTTCAGGTGCCCTATCCACGAATACTCGACAAGCATCGTACCGATCGACAGCGTACACCGCTCCGGTATAAGGCTATAAAATTTTTATTGGTTAATATAAATTGAAATATTACCATGAGGGTCTCATTGAAGGTGAGGCTGACATTGACTCCATGGGCGGTGCACTCGGCATTGACGTGCATGGAGCCTGGCGGGACGAGGCCGACTCCCTCCTCCTCCCCCGTCAATCGAGGCTCCACCCCATCTCCACCCTCCCACTCCCAGGAACTGCAGGGTGATGACGTCATCGACAAGGGGCACAGGACTCACGGCCTTCTCCTTCCCTCCTCCGTCGTCTCATTCCGATGCATCGCCTCGATCTCCGCTGCCAGAGTCACTGTGACTGTAGAAGGACGGGTGCTCAGGGCGGAGGTTCGCGTCGAGGACGTCGATGACCTCGTCGACGGAGCTGGGAGCTCCTGGGAGAAGAGGATGGAAGAGAGTTAGGGGATACCGTATCCACCGTAGAGTTCGTGATGTCGTCCCCGAACAGCGCTGACTGCAGGTCGAAGATGGAGTTGTCGGGTGGCCCCTGGTGACTTTTGCCTTGGTGAATTGTCATGGTCTAGATACCTCGTCGAGGGATAAGAAGGGGTCGTCGCTGTCCGGCTTCTTCGTCGTCTCCTCCACTTCTTCCTCCTCGATCTCCACCGACTCATCGGCCGCATCCTCTTCAGGCAACAACACGGGGAATGCTCGGGTATCTTCGGAGCTCCCTTCAAATATCCCCCTCCCCCTCTTCCCCCCTCTCCTCTCACTCGTGTAAACGTAGAGATTGAAGTCCTTATTAGCCTGTATCATGGCCCCCTCCTCCTTTCCCTTCACCAGCGGCGACGTCGACAGGAAGCATTCCTGCCTGGAGGGCGGAATTGGAGGGTCATAATCGGAACGTGAAAATACCTGTTGTCGGAGAAGGCGTAGCTCCTGCAGGTGGGAGTATCGGTACAGAGGGACTCGCAGCGGGCGAGGGAGGCGATGTGGATGTGGTGGAGACTGCGGGCGTGCTGGCGGAAGACCGAGTGGGGGAGGAAGAGATCGCCTGCGAGAGGGAGATCAAAGATCACAAATTGGATATCAAAGATCAAAGATCAATCTCTGACTCTTCCAGGAGCATTTCGTAGTGGTGACAACGGGCGCCGCTGTCGTCGTCCTTTCCCTCCTCGCTGCCAGTCGTGGAGGGAGTCGATCGTCCTTCATCCCAAACACCGGCGATGACCGCGGGCACGACAACTCGAAGTAGTCCGTGTTTTCGTCGGGCACTTATTGATTGATTTTTAGGATTATCGATTTTATCGATTACTAAGTTGCGGTGCGAGTTCGCTCGTCCTCGCTGAGGGCAGGAGAGTGCAAGAGCGAGTGGTGACGTCGTAGTTGAGGGAGAGGCATCGGGCATCGAGGAGGCACGCAGCCAGGCACGACTCCGATGAAGAGTCTGTCAATGATTATATCGTTCCGATTTCTGTCTCTCTATTCCGGACTGCGTACTATTGAGAGTGTTGAGCATGGCCTTGGCACTACTCTTGGTTGTCGGGAGCCGCTCGAAGGCATACGGGCGATTGCACGAATCAACAATGGAAGAAGCCGATTCGGGCACGCAGAAACTGCAAAAGGAGATCAAAGATCAAATGATTATCCATTATTTTAATTATTAAAAGCATACAGTTCATAAAGATGGAGGTTGTCGCTGGGGACGGCGAGTTGACTGGTCTCGGGGGAGAGGAAACATTCAGAGGAGGAGGGAGAGAAGAGGAAGGAACGACACGAGAACAGACGAGACTGCACGCACTCACGCTGGCACTCACGCAGGGAGTGCATACCTCAAGGATACTACCATAATCATTTACCAGTAGCGTAACCCTCTCCAGGTACCCTGAGCTCCTGATAGGGCCTATCTAGATACCGTAATCCTCATCGAGCCACCAACCAACTGGGAATCCAAACGGCGCAATGTCCGAATTCCTCAGCAGAGCAGAGATAATCCGGCCGGCAGGGCAGAACAGGGCCTTGGGTATGCAGTGGTTCTCGATGTGGACAACTCCCTCCCTTCGACCGATCGAACCAGTCCGAAGTGACTCTGCCAGGATGGAGCATTCCCTGAATAATCACTTTATTTATTATCTTTCAGTTATTAGTACCCCTTAGCGCTCTCGAATCGTGCCGAGGGGCAGTTGAGTTGGAGGCAGAGCTGGGCGCACTCTGTCGGAGAGGAAGCGGGGAGAGAGGCGAGGATGGAGGAGGAGAGGGAGAGGGACGGGATGACATCGAAGGAGAAGGCAGAGGGACGACACTCCAGCGAGATGCTGGGAGAGATCAAAGATCAAAGATCAAAGTCCACCCACTTGAGACAGGCCTTCTCATAGTAATATACAAACTCGCGCGAGGTCCACGGGAATGGAGGAGATGGCGATGGCTGTATTTTCAAGTACGCGAGTCACCCTTCTTTCCATCCTCTCCGCTATCCGCCAACCTGGACGGCGAAGAACTCGCAGAGGGGCATGGGGCCGGAGTGAAGGTTGAATCCGGCACAGGGGAAGAATCCGCCGGTTGCATTCATGTTACCCTTGCACATATCGGAGCAGCGACGGGCATCAGTCTGATTGCGTGTGAGAGAGTGGGTGGAGGGAGAGATAATCTTTCTAATTTCCGATTCCGGAGACAACAATTCCTCCTACGATTACATCTCAACTTCGGTGAGAAACCATCGTAGCCTTCACTAGCATTAGAGGGAAAAGAGATCTTCCGCTAAACACCACAAGTCCAAACACCAGCGTACCTTTCCCGCCCATGCCGGACGTTCTCCCCTCATCCGAGCGTGCCGGACGAGTACAGCTGTGTTTCCACCATCACACGTCCCCTCGGAGGAGATGGACGTCGACGATTCCGCCACTACGGTGTTTAGCAAGGAGGGCGGAATTTGGTCAAAAGCGTACCTGGTATGCCCAGGAGCATGGGCAGGAGGAGTAGCAACATTGGGCCAGAGTGACAGAGTCAGGGAGAGAGTGGACAGGGACTGTGGGACCTCTTGACGATTGGCCGTGTCTCCTTGGAACTTTTGGTGTCCTTCATCCCGACCACTTGAGCCCTAAAGGAGATTCCATCACTGAGCACTGAAGGGACATTGCGTTAGCCACTAAAGACCTTTATGCAAGGCGGCCGCGGTGTTCCGAAATAACAACTGAAGATGTTGTAGAACATGCAGAATCGTAGAAGATGGGGAGATCCATCTAGAGAACAGTATTTATTGATAAACGCAGTTTGTCGAGCATGGAACGGGGAGAGTAGCGGTAGATCGATGCCATTTGCATTTTTGGGAGTTTGAATTTGCCGCTCTTCGGTGCGCGACAATATCTATTTGGAAGAAGAGGGTCGAAGAATCCGCGTTACTGCCGTTATCCGACAGGTCGATGGTCATCGCCACTAACGGGTTTCCCCCATCACAATGCGAAGTGGTCGACAGGCCACTCCATCAAGGACCCCTGGCAATCCACAACTCAACGGAAACTTTCACTGTAAATGTGAGCAGCTCGCAGAGGAATAGTTCTTCTATTTCATCCTCTTCTACATGGCCGCTGGCTCTGTCCCCCTCCCGTACTGCGCGCTTTGAATCTATTTGTCTTGAACATTCGAGCCGATGTTTCATTTTCTTCTTTATCAAATAAATCTAATCGATCCGAGGTGGAATAGTTGTCCGTACAAAATAAGATGTGAACCTGTCAACCCGTTCGCCGTGGGGGGACGAAACAATTCCGATTACAAAGAGACAAGGCAGTGTGGATCGAGAAAGTAATCTGAGCAAGTAAGCTCTTTTGTCCGGAATCTATCGGTCACTTCGTGAGCAATTCTGTGTCACCGGGACTAACAGTGGAGAAACCTCCATGAACTCTACACGAAACGAACGAATGCAGTGGAGTGTCAATATGTGCTCAGAGGCGCATGAACGCAGGGAAGGAGCGTCTGGAGCATTTCTCGGGCCTGGGAGAGATCAAAGATCAAATATCAACAATCCTCCCGCCCCGGGAAGCCCCGATGCTCAAACCATGCGCTCAGCAATGAAAAAAGAAACGAAATGGAGGGGAAGGGGATGAGATGAACCAGAGTACTGTACCCATAGCATAGAATCTACACTGTGTTCCTAGAGGAGTAGCGATAGGAGGAGGATTACGGTAGCGGAAAGGAGGCTGAGGGGCATGGGGGAGGAATTGGGGGGAAGGGCATCGAGGAGATCGAGCATCTTGACCTGCTTGATGATCGACAGAAGGAGTTGGTGGCGCTGCGAGAAGTTGAGGTCGAACGCTTCCACTAGCTTCGTCACGTACTGCGAACACTGCTGAAATAGCGAGGAGTGATATCGATTGATTTGCTCTGATATCGACGTTTTTGGCCGTACAAATTATCTGAATCCACGATCCCCATGTCATGGATGTGAATTTCAGTGTATTGTCGAGTACCAAAAGGCGGGGCGTTGACACGTTACGGTGAGGAAGTGTAATTCTTGATCTACTGCAGGTTTAGTACCATTTTGATGGGAATGGGCAGCATTTTGGTGCTCTACAACATCACAAGTATTGTTCAATTTCGATAATATATGCGCACCTTCTCAGCCCCAGTGTGTGACTGCCAGTCTGGCTGTGTCTGGTTGAGTGCCGCCAGTGCCCCGTACCACTGCGCCTTCAGAATCACATTGCCCGATTCATCGAATTGCATGTGCCTCACGAGACGGCACACATTTACGGCCTCCTGAGTCATCCTCTGTTTAGCAGGGGAGGGGGCGGGGCGGCTAACGGGAGGAAGGAAGTGCTCGAAGGCGAACTGCATCTCGCTCGCGATGTCATCGGCTATATTGTCGGAGCGGAATCCTGCCCGCTCGTACTTGGCCCGAGTCATTTCCTTTTGTAGCAAGACCATGTCCCTCCTCGAGTACCCGATCAGCAGGTACACTCCTGCAATGAATTACTACCTTTACTGCTCTATTTATTCCGGGATGGAAAGATACCGTACCCTTATAGAACTGAGGCATCCTTTCGGGAAGAGGATTCTCGCAAACGAATGGGATCTTGTCTCCCTCCGATTCTCCCTGGCACATGCAGGCACCGCGGGCCTTCAGGTACAGCCGCTCACCGTATTCTGGAAAACACCGTGGTTTAGGAAACGTCGTTATGGTGTAGGATAGGACGACGTTTACCACGCCACTTTTCCTTTTTTCGAAATATTGTTTGGGTGCATTTGTGCCGAGAACAAGGATACACTTCCCTCCGTGTAATCCAAGAGCGCTTCACTCTACATTGAAATTGGAGAACGTAGTCGCCGAAGTCAATTTTGGGGGTTTCTTCCTCTCCCACTCAAACCATGGCTACAAACTTCTGTGGGTTATCCATAGATCGAAGTACCGTATCACGCGGAACAGGATAAAGTCCCTACCGAGGGTCGTGGACTCGTGGACGCACTGCGACTCATTGTGGCATCCCACGTAGGTACACATCGGATCCTCGACGCCCTGGCACTCGCACCACGCAAAGCATCTGGAAGAGGAGTACGGTAGGGAGGGAGGGGTACGGTAAGAGAAGAGGCGGTATGGTACCTGCCGGCCCAGTCCTCGTTCAAACGGTACATAGCGTTCTTGGGGAACGAGAGGCTGCGTCCGACGGTGTCCTTCACCGAGCAGATGTCTGTGAAAAGTTTTTTAAAAATAGATCCGAAATTCAATCAATATACCTGGTGAAGGGGTTGTGTTGGGAACGTGAGGGGTCGTAGTAGTGGGATGGGAAGGGAGAGTCGTCTCCCAGATGGGGGGATCCTCTACGTCCTCCTTCGCGGGCGGTATCAATGTCGTCATGAAGCGCCTGCAATTTGTCGGTACATATAATCATTTTCGAATACTCTTCAAATCCACAACTATTGTCGAGCACCAAAATGCGGTGGGATGGTGCTCGACAATATTCCTTGTGCCCATCAATTTTGCAGATTTTTTATTTGTTGAAGAGAGATTTCGCGCTAAACATAATAAGTCCGTAAAATCAAAATTGTCGTGTGGTTCGTGATAATCCCTCCCTTCAGCCTTCATCCCTCAGAAAATGGAAACATGAAGATTGGCTCAATAAGTGTCTCTCTCACTCCTCCATCGTCTCCCCGCTCTCCTTCTCCTTCCTCTTCCCGTTCCGCTTCCGATCGGGCAACAACTGAAAATAATAGGAATTGAGATTCTGATATAACCTCTTGGCAGATAAAAATTTAAAAAAGTGGACTTTGTGTTCAAACAAGTCAACTTTCAAATGCTCGCCAAATAATGTACAAAAACATGTTCATATGTTCGAAGATGTTTTTGTACATTATTTATGCCTCCGAAACACCTCAAACTGTTAGAAGTGTGAAAATATGTTTGTAGACCCCTTTTTTGAGCATTGACCTGTTTGGGCATCGTGCCCACGCGAGTCAAAATTGGTCAAAAAACGCACTTCGAATTTATTTTTATCTGTTAAGAGGTTATATTAAACATATAATTTTAGCTATACATATAGCTGTTTTTGTGGGGGCATCCCCTATTTTGTGGCCATTCCTGCAGTAATTCCCCCCTCTTTGGAGTAATCCTCGAGTGTGTCTCCAATGGAGGAAGAGCGAGTTTTTAGGGGGGCGCTCCCGAGGCTCGGGGGGAAGGAGAATGGGCGTTGCTTGCGGTCGTTGTCGAAATATATGAGCGTAGTGGGGGAGGAGGAGAGGAGAGGAGAGGAGAGGGGGAAGAGGAAGCCTGCCCTCCATTCCCCCGGCCTGCGCGCAAGCAACACAAGGAGAAGGAACGAAACATGGCGTCTCGCGGGAATCGCTAAAGGCATCACAGACCCCCTGCACTTCCACTTCCTCTCCAATACAATACAACCCTACTCTTAGCGCAGAGGACGGTATCTAGGGCGATCGGCGGAACGATAAATGTACAGACCTCCTCCTTCGGTGGCGGTGAGCTCTCCGAGTTTGCGTGCTCACTGGCGAATTCACGGCGCATTTCATCTGAAAATACCAATCACGATAATCTATCGTACGGCGACGTTTACTACACCACTCAAAAACAAATAATCCTTACTAAGACACGGATGGTACGGTAGCATCTTGGCGCGCGCACGGAGACACTGATCGGACTGCAAAAAGAGAGTAAATTCAGGCTAAATAGCGGAAACAGTATTATTGATCGGAAAGAGAAAAGAGCGTAATACATTGTAAGGGCAGTCGCAGGGCACGTCGAGGAGGGAGGTGCGGGCGCGGAGGAGAGTCGTTCGACATTCCACTCCCCCATCACACGCCCCTTCCACCACAGGGCACGCGTCCTCCACCAGCATTTTTAAGTTCCTGAAATAGGGGGGAATTGAGGATTTGAACTTTGATCTTTGGAGGGAAAAGGGACGGCGCTACTGCATTTATCTCATCGGGCGACAGGAGTTTCTTGTCTGCCCACTTAACGAGAGTAGTCGCCGTGTCGGAATAGCGACAACGTTGTCCCTTCCCTAATTGCCTTCCCTGTGTCTCTCGGCCTTTGTTTCTGTGACCCTATAAAAGGACACGGAGAAGAGGGAAGAAATGTCATGCCTTCTTCATTTCTCATCTCAACCAATTGACTCATTTCCGGCCAAAACATTCACAGAGAAGATCACGCTGATATTTCTTTCCCCGATTTTAATCAGCCTCCTCTTTTCTCTATCAGTTCGCTCGTTCTCCCAGCCTCTGATTAGCCCACAGGGCGGAACCCTCGAGGCGATGCGCGGAACGATAAAATGGCATACTTGCACTGTGTGTCGTCTTTGCACTTCTGGAGGGCGACTCCGCACTGGGGAGTGTGGTGGGGGTGCAGGCACTTCGGGTACAGTATCTCCTGAAATAAACTCATTGTTATTTATTTATTTATTTATTTATTTTTATTTTATTTCTAAAACGGCATCTGCCGCTATGAATATCCTATTAATGGACCAGGTGTTTTGGCGATCTTCTCGGTCCTTTCGGCATCTGGTGAGGGGGAGAGGAAATCTCTTTGGCCTCTCGAAAGAGGCCGAGTTTGTCTCCAGAGAATGGAGGGGGGAAAGGACGAGGCTTTCACGGGGGGAGCGGCTCCTTCCGACCCAACTCAATAAGTGTTCAATTTACCGGCAAGCAGCCAGACGGGAGGCTTGCACACCTTTTCTCCCTGGAGGGACTCCATCCCCTCCTTCCATCAACACTTGGCTAGACATGTGGAGGTCCCTCCCCCCAACTCATTTGGGACAAGGGTCGGCCGTCCTCATAAAGGAACTCGCGGTCCAGCGCAATTGAAACGTAAATTCCGTCCCCTCCCAATTGGCCAGAACTTGGGGAGGTATCAGGACGAAGAGAAGAGAAGACCGGGGGCACAATGGGCGGGTGACGTCAAAGATTATCTCGCTCGAAAGTCCTTCCCTTCCCCTTCGGATAATATCAAGACAACCCCCGAGATCTTGCCCCGGACCAAGAGCTTCAGGATATCGCTCAGTAGCTCAAGGGCTACAACAGAGAGCGTTCGCTAAACGGCACAAGTCCTGGATCATGAGAAAATTGACCTTCTCGGGGCACGTTTCCTCGCCGTTGCTGCAGGTGCAGAAGGAGAGCGCCGGCACGAGCGTCTTGTCCCCGTGAGAAATGAATTTTCTTATCGCCTGAACGGGAAGGTTACGGTAACTCTTCTTTTACTCTTCCTTTCCCCTCCTCCTCCTCCTCCTCCTCCTCTCCCCTCCTCACTCACCCTCGAGCACTTGCTGACGTCGCAGAGTCCTCCGTGGTGGCATCTGCAATAAAATGAATTTAAATTAAATGGGAAAATTATTAAACCCTTAAAAAATTATTCACAAATATCTCACTTCAATTCGATATCGGCCAATTCGGCGCCACAGGTGAAGTTGGCCTCGCACTGCGCCTTGGCGTCGGAGCAGCCTCCCTCTGAGAAGGGGGAGAAGGAGGAGGAGGAGGAGAGGGGGAGGAGGACGAGGGCAAGCACCGCAGCTGCCCCCATCCCATGCCCCAGGTGAATGGAGGGGGAGGGGAGGGGGAGGGGGG
>JACMIG010000691.1:10977-26188 GCA_014805385.1 Levipalatum texanum
GGGGAGGGGGGAAGGGGCTCTCCCCCGGAGGGGGCGGGGCCGAGAGCCGAGAGGCAGAAGCACACAGCACCGAAGATAATTGAACACTCCTAGGGGAGGGGAGGGAAAGGCCTTTGTTCTGGACTCCCCCTTCTTATTAGACAACTCTCGGCATGAAAAGGGATAGAACTAGAGGGGGGGAGGGGTGGAGGTACCTTTCTTTCTCTCCTCTCCCTTCAGTGCACTCTCGGCCGATGTCGATGTGACCTTCTTCCCTGCGTGAACCTGCAGTCCTCACCCCTCTCCTCTCCTCCTCCCCCTCCCTCACCATCGTCTCCTTCCTCTGCACAGCCTCCTCGCTCTTCGCCTCCTTCTCCTTCATCCTCTTCCTCTCCTCCTTCTCCCTCATCTCCTTCTCCCTCCTCCTCTGATCTGCCCTCATCGTCTCCAGTATTCTCTTCTTCTCCTCCTTCTCTCTCTCCTCCTGCTTCTTCCTCGAGTATTCCTTCCTCTTCTCCTCTCCTCTCCTCCATTCTTCTTCTTCTTCCCTTCTCTTCTTCTCCTTCTCCTGTTCCCTTCTCCTCTTCTTTTCCTCTTCTTCCCTTCTCCTCGTCTCTTCTTCCACTTTCTCCTTTCTCCTCTTCTCCGCTTCCTCTTCTCTTCTTCTCATAACCTCTTCAGCTCTGGCCTGTTTCCTCCTTTCCTCCTCCTCTTCCTCCTTTCTCCTCTCCTTCTCCTCCTCTTCTTCCCTCCTCTTCGATGGCTCCTAAATTGGCATTGAGTTCGGATTCTCGAGGTGGGCATTCATTCATCCGTCCCGGTCTCTTTGTCTCTGCCCCTCTCCTTTTCCCTTCTCTCTCGTCCCTTCTCTCGTTTCCTTTCATCTCCCCTTCAATTCCCCAGTGACCAGGCGTCTCCTCCCCTCGGACAACTCTTCTTTCGCATTTTTCATTCTGCATCTTTTCCTGCGGCCCTCCTCGATTGGGATTTGGAGGCCTTCTCTAATGGAAGTTCGTAGGCAATTCGGATCCTGTGCTTTGGAGGAGAAAAAACGGGGAGGGGAGAAGGAGAGGAATGAGATCAGTGGAGCATGGCAAATGAACGGGAGAGTCGGGAGGAGACAAAGGGAAGGGAAGGGAGGACACCTGGACTGACGACGAGCCTCTGCCACCTTCCGGCTCACCACGAGAAGAGGGGACCTGCTATTTATCGTTCCGCATTTGATTTATTACGAACTGACGATAAAGAAAGGACCTGCTGCTGGGAGGCGTGACTACGGACACCGTGATCTTCGTGTACGGTGTAGCCATCGTTAGTCCTGAGAGTTCGAGAGATCAAAGAAGACTTCATCCTCCCCCTTCCCCCCTCCTCCTCCCCCCTCCCTCTCCCTCACCTCCTTCCAGGTGTCTCCTCCCTCCTCCGCTCTCCTCCCGTCCGACTGACGGTAATGTGTCCGACGTCATTGCCTCCTCGCCTCTGCTCAGCCTCCTGCCTCCTCCTCTTCTCCTCCTGCCACGACTGCATCCTCTGGTCGTACTGCCGATCGGGATACTCCGTCCGAGGAGGAGTAGGAGCAGGGGGAGGGAGGAAAATAAGAGGAGGAGGAGAAGGAGGAGGAGGGGGACGATAGGGGGCAGAAGTCGTCGTAGTTGGAGGCGTCGTCGTCCCCACCGACTTGGCGGCGAAATTGACAAAGGGAGCAAAGGTGGGGACGGGAGGAGGGGAGGGAGGATGGAACAGCGGAGACCCGATTCCCGCTTGTTGTGGCAGGGAAACTCCCGATTCCTGCGCGATCAGAACTGCAATTTATCGTTCCGGTGGAGTCCCCAATTCCGCCCTTACAGATACACTTATTGAAGTTGGTGTGGAGCCGGATCCAGTGGCAGTCAGAGGAGTTTGTGGCGCAGTGACAGCGCCCGAGACCCGTCCAGAGTAGACCCTCGAATGACTGCCAGCACGCCTCACTCAATTTATCGTTCCGATTTATTCCCCGATTCCGGACTGTACCGTTGCTGCATCCTGCACGTATTCTGGCCGTCGACATCGCACTTCTCACGGAAGAGTCGCCAGAGGTGGCCGCATGAGACGTGGGGCAGGCACACCTGAGGATGTGGTGTAGTAATGGTCGTCCTACCGTATTCGCAGAATGAAGACGTTTACTACACCACGTACATCGTTGAGTGCAGCATCGCACTGCTTTGTCTCCAGCAGATCGTGTGTACCGAGTGAGTAGAGGTCTGCAATTATTCCGTTAAACGGAGTAAGGCTCACTTTATTACTCTAAACAGAGTAAATCTTCTTCTAACCTCCACTGAGTTCTCTCTTCCACTCTGCGATTTGATCAGAAGAGGGAGTCCTCGTCGTTCTCCTCCGTGGAGAGTGGGCAGTGACTCCCCTCGTATCTCCTCCAGTGTCATCTCAACGAGGTGAGATAATAAACTATCTTATCCCCGTTCTGTTTCTGGATGCTTGCTTCTTTGCCGTTCACACTCCGCTGAACACGAAACAGCGGCGGAATCCTCCATAATAATTGCTTTCGAGAACAGGAACGAGGGCAGAATGGAATAGTGGGGGCTTGGCACCTTCCAACTCCGGGACCATCCGATGTCTCCTCAGCTCGCCCTCGCACGGATGGTCGTAGATCAGACGACGGAACAGCGAGCACTCCTTCTCGAACCCTGATGGGAGGGAGTCTTTGACTGTCTGCCTCTCCTCTTTCTCCCTCTCTCTCTTTCTCTCTCGCCTACCGAATATCGGCCAGCAGCCGCAGTCGTCGTCGCCGAGGAAGGCGCGCATCTCCCACAGCAGAAAGGCGCAGTCCGACGGAGAGTCCGCAAGGCATTCTCAAATAATGCTAATAAAAACACAGAAAAATAATAAAGAAAGTGGTTTAGTAAACGTCGCCCTATGAAAAATTACTGTAGATTACAGTAACTGCCATACGCCGATGTTTTCTGCACCACGCAGAATTTACTGTTGTCCTCATTTTGTATTAATCCCGTTTGTTTACATTCTGTCGTCAGATCGATCTGGCGGGAAGGCAGTCACTTTTTCACCCTCTCCACTGGAGAAGAAGCAATGGAATGGGATACTCACGTGTGGAGGAGTTGCCACAGATCGAGGGGAATCGATGGAGGCGAAGCCGACAGGGAGGATCGGCCACGCATCGACCACGACGGTGGAGACACGAGGCATCCAGGGGGGAGGGGGAGGACAACGACGACAAGGACAACAGCAGCGAAGCCACCAACCACCACCCCATACTCGAGGGGAGAAGGAGGAGAAGCACACGGGGACGGCAGCTGTTCTTCCCCCTCACCTATCAGAGAGAGCAGAGGGGGAGACGAGGCGTGAGGGAGGATGCCAGTCTTCCCCCTCCTCTCCCTCCAACTCTTCCGATCGAGAACGCGAAGCACTCCCAGAGGCCTCCACTCTGGCAAATTGATCACGTCCGGTCGTGAACACACGCAATTTGGATTCAATTATGGAGGACTACTTCCTGTGTCTGATTTCTGCATGACAAAGGGTTTAGAGATGGACCTCGAGTTCGTAAACGATCAGATTCTCCTCGTTTCCCCCACTCTAGCAGGCTGTTGTGCGAAGGCGTGGAAATCATAAATTCTCTGCACCCTCTCCATAGCTGCAGGTCTCCTGGAGACCACTTCGAGCCCATCGCCACTTCCGCTTTTCCCAAACACTTCTTGGTAAAGGAACTAAACTCCAGTGCATAGTAGAATCTTTATTTAAAATTATGAAGTAAGCCAATGAAGAGTACAGAAATGGAATGGTAAAGCAACGTGTCCAAATTAGATCATGTTTGGAATTAATGTTAGAAAAAACATTTCAGTGATTTGTAGCGGAGAGGGGGGCATCTAGTCCATGTTCTCCTCGTCGTCGATCTTGGGCGCAAGATAGAAGCGGAGGTGGCCGTTCTCCTCAATGTCGTACTCCACCACAATCGGGACCTCGTTGCAGAGCGAGAGCGTCACGCGGTCCGAAAGCGACGAGGCCTGATAAAATACTTTACATAGAGGATCTAAAGATGACGGAATCGGTCTCCAATAAGCACGGCTCTCTCGCTCACCTTGGTGAACTGATTCATGTACTTGATGGAGAAGTTGACGTTGACGGGGTCCTTGACCGTTATCTTCACGGCCTCCTTCAAGCGACGAATTGAAATAAGTCACAAGAAAAAGAATGGCACCTTCTCATCGTCGGCATTGGACGTCGTAGAGTAGGTGACGACGGAAGAGCCAGTGTCTCCCTTTCCAGTGAAAGTGACTCCCGACTTGGTAGCCGTGATGTTGAGCGAGTCCGAGAACATCGAGAGATCCTTGCACGTCTTCTGGAACTCGCCCGACGGCATTTCGATGACGACCTGAAAGTAGAAGTGGATAAATCCAACAATTACGATGTCGAATTCGACCGAATCACTTGTTCATTGGCTAAAATTGCTATAGCTCCTCGTTGTATCACCAAGCAATGGCGGGCACTGACCGAGTAGTCCTGATCGGGGATGCCGAGATGCTCCGTGTCGATGTCCATCATCTTCACCGTGACATCCTGCGTCTTGTCCCTCTTGGGGTCGGCGAAGGTGAAGGTGACGGCGTCGCCCTCCGAGTCGTCGTACTTGATCATGGCAGTGTCGTCGTTGTTGGCGCACTTGAGGGCCTTCGACATGTTGGCGAGGCTCATGCCAAGGTTGATGGAGCGATCACAACGGTAGTTGTCGAAGAGCCCGACCTGTAAGGAAGCCATTGGTTAGATAATTGTCGCTTTAGTGCCCTTGCGCAATGTTAAGGGACGAGATTATGAACCTCGAGGCGGAGAGAGACGAGGGCGACGTGGGAGCTGTCCATGGCCTGCAGGCACATCGCGGACTCAGAGCAGTCGAAGGGAGCATCGTTGACGAGCTCCTGTAATGCAGAACGGGTCAACTGGTGAGAGGAAAGTGCGATTCAACGAGGTAAGGAAACGTACCTTGATGGACTCAATTATCTTCTTGAGGAGTCCAGCATTGGCGAGCTTGGCCTCGAACATCTTTTACGCTCTCTGAATAAGAATGTAGAAGACGATATGCAACGAAAAGCACGTGAGATAAATGGAAGAAGACTGGGAGAAACGAGAGATCCCAGTTGAATGAACCAGGTCGCGCGCCAAAAATTCCCGCGCATACAGTAATGTGTTCGCACCATAATTGTACTGTAAGGACAGCACAATGAAAGTATCGCATAATGGAGCTTAATTTGTTATTTATTTAAAAATTATTTTCGTCACCGTTTTATCATTAGTTCGAATTGTCTAGCGTCAAATTCTAGATCTTAATTTCATTGTAGATGATCATAGTCAGTACTTTCAAGCGCATGCAGTGATCAATCAACGAGCACTAGAACGTCTTCAAGATTCAGATTATAGACGTGTCGGAATGAGACCAATACATTGCTGCCACTTCCGGACTTGCTGTTGCTTTGAAATCTGAGAGAACGCAGCGAGTAGCCATGTTCTAACCTGTTGCTGGCTGTCCGTCAACTAGCTTTGCGCTGTCTGTGAAAGAGGGAGCAAATAACGGCGTGTAGTTTGTATTTACGCAGCGCAGATGGATCCCAAATGGTTCCAAGTCGGGATCGTGGTACAAAGTACCGTTGCCTCAGACTCCCCGTACATTGATTGCACTTGCCTTTTCGTTATCCTTTCTGCGTGGAGTTTTAATTTATCCGATGCCTTACAGGAAATGCGTGGCGGCGCATCGAAACTTCTCAAGGCACCTGGAGGAGTCGGCTCCCGACTGTACGTTTATAATTCAACCCAGCTTGCCTTCGCCGTTAGACTAGTCGAATTGGATCGCTCCAGGAAGCACAGCCTCTCCGGAGACAACTACCAGTTCCTGCACAAGTCCGTCATCCCGTCGTATCATTTCCAGAAGAGCCTTCGCCGTCTACCGATTCCGAAGCTCCCGGATACTGTCAATGTAAGTAGATTTCTCCCCCTGGCCTTCTTCGACTTCTATTAGTATTCCAGATAACGTTTCTGCCACATTACAGCGCTACCTTGCCTCCGCGAAGGCCGTTCTCAACCCTGAACAGTATGCCCAAGCCGAGAAGCTCATTCGGGACTTTGAGAAGACCAGCGGCCCCGGTATCCATTCTATTTAATTTGCTTCCAAGTCTATCCATTCGCAGTCCTCCAGAACGGCCTGATCTCTTACGACAAGGCTCACAGGGAGAGTTCGTACATTTCGGAGCCGTGGTTCGACCTCTACCTACGGTATGGCTGGACCACTTCCCTCTCGATTGATCTGATTTCAGTGCTCGTGTTCCCGTTCCTGTGCATTACAATCCATTCATGGTCTACGCTCCAGATCCCAACGCCAAGTTCATGAAACAGGTTTGAAATTCTTCCCTTGATCTGAAAATGATGCTCATTCGTAGCTCACTCGTGCGACGAACCTCGTCATTTCGTACGGACGCTTCAAGAAATCACTCGACGCCGAAGTGCTAGCTCCCGAGGTACATTCGATTTTTATTAACCTTTATCGCTTTGTTTCAGGTATTCCATCTCAATCCGGCCAAATCCGATACGAATACCTTCCGAACAGTGTGCAAGTGGGTCCCGTCATTTTGCAATTAGGCTTTACTATCATATTTCAGGAACCTTCCGCCTTCTCTCTCTTGGTTCGGTGCCGTGGCTTTCAAGGCATTCCCGCTCGACATGAGCCAATACAAGTGTGATTTATATTTATTTTTAAATGTTTATTCTATCTCTCTTTCATGCATCATCGTAAGTACATTCAGGTCTCTATTCAACGGCTCTCGCATCCCGCGCAAGGAGAAGGACTCCCTTCACAACGATCCTTCTAAGAAGTTCTTCCTTGCCATGAGAAGGGGACGATTTTATGCCGTACGCCTCTTCGATGACAAAGGTTTGCTACACTTCAAGAGGGAGTAATTCAATATCAATTCAGGTGATCTCGTTCCTGCGGAGAGCGTGCACGCTTCCCTCGCGTGGGTTCTCGCCCAGCCGGCGCCCTCCGATGGCGTTGCCTCGGCCGTCGGCAGTCTCACCACCCTCGACAGGGACTCGTGGGCGGGTGCCAGGGAGGCCCTCCTCGCAGATGGCAACGGCGCCGCCCTCAACGACGTCGACGGGGCTCTCTTCGCCCTCTGCCTCGACGACCTTGCCACGGACGACCCCAAGAGGTCGGGTCTCGTCCTCTTTAACTATCGTGTTTTTTTCCAGATTGGTGCAGTCCCTGCTGATCGGAGACGACGCCGCCAATCGTTGGTTCGACAAGTGCTTCCAGGTCATCGTGGATGGTACGGCAGCATTTGGATTAAATCCTTATATATGATATATTTATTTATGTATTTATTATTTAAACATTTGTTCCTTCCAGGAAACGGACAGGCGACGCTGAACTTCGAGCACTCGTGGGGAGACGGAGTGGCCGTGCTGAGACTGATGGAGGAGTCATTCAAGGACTCCAACACCCACCACTTCGTTGGCCCCGATGAAACACCCGGAGCGACGGGAGAGGGAGACGTACGCGAGATCAGTACGTTATGTTCACAGAAATACATTTGTGGAATACCAGGATAGTGGAAAGGGGTACGGTTACACCATTATGTTTAATTGCAGAATTCAAAGTATCGGATGCGCTGAAGAATGCGATTGCGGGTGCACAGAAGAAGCACGTGGCCTCCAATTCCGACCTCGACTTTGCCACCCTCGAGTACAAGGGAATGACGCGCGATACCATCAAGAAGCACAAGCTCAGCCCCGACAGCATCATGCAGCTCGCCATTCAGGTTGGCTGTCGTTTTTTCGTCAAACAATTAGGGATTTTATTGTTAAAAAATAGCTTGATAAAATTTTTTTGCTGTTTTCTTGTCGGAGCATGGTCCTGCTTCAGATGGCGTACCACACGATGTACAACGACTTTGCCCCCACATACGAGTCCTGCAGCACGGCGGCCTTCCTCAAGGGCAGGACGGAATGCATGCGGTACGAATATTTATTTAATGATTCATATATTTTGTATAAATAAATTTTTAGCTCTGCTACGCAAGCGACGCGCGATGCCACGCTCGCTATCGCAAGTGGGAAGACACCGGCGGAAGTCAGGTAGTGGGCACCGTGAACAATGGCAATTGACAACCTCTCGTTGTAGGCCTATGATTTCGGAGTGCGCCAACGTCCACTCGCAGCTTGTCAAGGAGGCTAGCATGGGTAATTGCTTCGTTATTTTCAAGCTCAAGATGCCGTTCAGGCCAGGGCTTCGATCGTCATCTGCTCGGGTTGAGAATCACTGCCGAAAGGGAGGGCAAGGAAGCACATGAGGTTGTTGATTTCGATTATTTTCCAACTTATCGATCAACCTGCAGCTGTTCTCCTCTGATGCCCATGCCCATATGGGCCAGTTCGTGCTGTCGACGTCCACTCTCTCCACCGAGGTGCGCTCTCTGCTAAATGGAGTAGCTCCCCTTCTCTCTGCAGACCCTCGTGTTCGGAGGCTTTGGCCCCGTCGTCCCCGATGGCTTCGGTATCGGCTACAACGTCGTTCCCTCGATGCTCGGTGCTGTGATCACCAGCTACGCCTCCAAGAGAAAGGCTGGCGACTTCGGCGCTGCCCTTCACAAGTCCCTCGATCAGCTCAAAGTCATCCTCGAGGCCACCACCCCGAAGAAAGAGTAGGATATCAGCTGTCACCTCATCGTATGTACTTATTGTATTTACCATATTTTGATTTTACAAAAAAAAACTACGGCAACTCGTTGGAGTCCTTGAATCACTGCGATATCTGACAAAGTAGCGAGTATTAGTCCTATGAATTCGTATTAGAACATGCTAAATTATTGTATCAATATAGAGAAAATAGTGCCGGTAGAGGCTAAATTATTTAACCGCATATGCAGATTACAGTGTAAAATAAAGTGATTACGAAGTACAGGTTGTACACCTGAAGAATGTTTGGTTGCGCAACCTACCCGATACCTGTTGAGAAAGAATGGAAATGATAAAGTGACGCTGTATATGAATTCCTTGTGTAGATGGAGGAAGACGGGCTGCGGGCTGAGATGGTGGAGGCCGCCAAGAAGTTTATGAGCACCCAGAAGGTCTGTTGGCATTGTTTTCTGGCAACTAAATTATTGGGTCTAAATGTCTACCTTCGCCAGGTGCGGGACTCTCCGTTCGAGGAGCAGCGGGCCTTCCTCGTGTCCAAAGGAGTGACGGAGGCCGAGATAGCAGAGGCCCGTCGACTGCTCGGGGAGAGTGGAGGGGAGGCCGCCCACTACTCTCCACCACAAGGAGGAGGAGGATACTACTACCCTCCACCACAGCCCCAGGTACCACGGAGTTTACGGCAGGAGAATATTGAGTCATTGCAGAATCGATTCCTCGCCACTGCCCAGGCTGCGCTCGTCGTTGGATCCGTCTCCTATGCTGGATACAAGTTCCTCAGGTGCGTTTAATGTCCCAACGGAGTGTTAGAATCCCTTCCTCTTGTAGGTCCTACATTCTCCCGAAGTTCTTCGACGTTCCCGATCCTGCGGCCGAAGAGACGAGAAGATTGCAAGAGCAGGTTGGTAGAAATTCTCTGAAGCCAGTTTACGATCCGGGGAGTAAAGATTCGATAAGTATCTTAATTTCTCACTGCTTGTAGGTCTCGGAGCTGCAGAATTCGATCAAGTTCGTCATGGACAGCGTGGCGCAGACGAGTCGCGTGCTAGCGGAGCAGCAGACCGAGGTTCCCTCCCCTTCAACCTCTCCCTCAACTGGCCTCCCCTCCAGGTGTCCACCGCCCTCAATTCCATCCACTCCCGCGACACGGATCTCCGTCGTATCGAGACCGGCATCTCGACGATTCGTTCCCTCCTCCTCTCGCAGTCTCAATTCGTCCCTCTCCCCTCCACCGCCCCCAAGGAGCCTCTCGCCATTCCCCACTGGCAGAGGGCCGTCGCCAACGAGGCCAAGGACAGGGAGGAGGTAGGAGGGATGGGAGGGACAAGGGAAGGGTTACTTCAGGACGGAGACTCGCTGGCCGGTGGCTACACCACTCCACCCGCCAACTTCAAGGAGAACGGAGAGGCCGAGGAGAAGGAAGAGGAGGCCACAGACAACTGAGTCTCTTCTAGAGACCTCCATCTCAACGCGATCCGATTAATACTGCGTTTACTCGTTCTTCTACTTCTTACTAGTGTCTTGTTGCATGTTTCCAGCTTGTGAATCCCTCCTAGCACATTCCTAGTCTCTAACTCTCCAGCGTGTCCCTTGTGATAGATCTGATCATTCCATTCCCTCACTCCGCCGAGATTGCCTCTCCCCTCATATCCGCCATTCCCTCATTGCATATCGCGTCGTTCGCGCTACGCGTATTTTATCACTCAGTTTGTGATACGCTTCCCGTAATAAAGCATTCATTTCAGATACGGTCGTGAGTCCCGCAAGGAAAGATTTCCCGTTGACGAGGACAAAGAGCACGGGATGCTGGGGAGGACGGCCGAGCGCCTGCTGCGAGGGAGCGGCAGTGCTGTGAGGAGACTCGCCTCCAGCTCGAGGGGCGACACTGGTGGGTGGGGGGAGAGGGGGATTAATCCACGAGGTGTAGGAAAGATCGTCGTTGTCGGTTAGGGCATCCAGACGACGACTTTTACTGTACCACTACAACCTTTTATTCCAGGCGTCCTCGATGACTACCACATCACTCCGATGGGAAACTCTGACGTTCCGCAGAGGACGCGCGTCTCTTTCCTCTCCGATGATATGATCGAGGTACCGAGGGGAGGAGGGGAGGGGAGATTCCTTTCCTTCCCAGGCCAAGCAGATCGGTGTCCGCGGCCTCTCCTGCTACGGATTCCGCCTCATCGACGGTAGCTTTCTGTGAGTCTTTTTTCATAATAGACTTGCGGTGTTTATCGAACAGGTACAATTGTCGCTCCCCTACGGAATTCAAATGATCGAGATATGGGACAAAAGGTCATCTGTAGGTACGGCCCCGTCGCTCTCTTTCCCAAGAATGCGCTGTCGTGGCGAGTGCACACTCCGGATGATGTAAGCCTGTCTATAATTAAAACGGGTAAAAAAAGTCATTGCACTTGTTCAGATCACGCCTGAGTCGCTGTCTCTTTTCACCCTTCTCGAACCCAAAATCGACGTGCTCGTCATCGGTGTCGGCGACAAGAAAAACATCGACAAGGTTGGATTATATCTCCGCATAATATTTATATTATTGCTATAAAGGTTCGCGCCCGTATCTACCCTTACCTGCGCGACCACAAGATTGGACTCGAGATTTCGGATACGGTAGTTGGAGAGCGTAGAACGAGTAAGGGGGGTATGTTGCAGGAAGATGCCATTGCCACTTTTAATTTCCTGAATGCGGAGAATCGCTACGTCGCCGCGGCCCTCTACCCGCCCGATGACATGGTACGTGATATTATGTTTATTTATTTATTTACGATCTGTTCCAGGTGGTGACAGACGCGGAGCACTCGCGGGCCCTCGTCCTACTGAAGAATTGGGATGAGCTGGACGAGAATCCATTGTTGGCAGGAATCACAGGCACTTCGAGTAGGCGGTTTTATTGGGAGAGCATTGAAATTGACTTGCAGGCGGCTACGATGAATACGACGACATTATCAAGAGGGTCTGGAGGAGCGACGCCAGCTGGGAGGAGGTACGGTATAATAATGATTAGCTACCCATAGAATATCGATTGGCCAGGTGCAGGTATACATTCCGTTTTTCAGGTCAAGCGGGCCCTCGTCAAAGACAAGGACGGGGACGAGAAGAAAGATCGGCCGAAGATTGCAGATAAGTAGAAATTAGTTTTGTTGCCCCGTTTCCTAGTCATCATGATGAATCGTGTGCAGTTGTTAGGTTTGTACGCATCGATTGATCTCGCCCGTGGTTGAGCTTGAATTGTTATCGCTTGTAGGCAGTGAATGAATCTAATCGGAATCTGAGCAGTGAGGAACCATGGCAAGGAATTGATATGAAAAAGGACTGGTATTTCAGGGACGCTAAATGACTTATTAAAGCGGACGACTGAGACAGTTTCCATTGGGAGAGAGGGACTAGAATCAACGGGAGAAACAACAGATCTAACAATTGGCAGAGGGAGAAGTGTATTGCTAGCCTTATGACTGGAACGAGTGCTGAGGGTGAGGAGACCTGAGACGACGAGGAGTCAGAATGCGATCGACTAGCAGACGAATGAGAGATACGGTACTCGGTGAGTCCAGACGGAGGGATGCCACTGCATCTTCCATCCGAGGAGAGTGAGGCGAGAGACGTCGGAGGAGAATACTCCCTCTGCCGATCGGGCCGGATCGCGGTGAAGGTGGACGGAGCCATCGCACTCCTCTGACCAACCGTCCTCCTGCAAGAGTTTGTGTTCCGATGAAATGGTATATTCCGCCCTGTGAGATCACAAACGTACGTTAGTGCACCGAATGTTGCACGGGATGCGATTGCCGCGTAGGAGGAAGGAGACTCGGACGGTGACTCCCGCTGGATGGATCTCAGGATTGGGGACACGGACGAAGAGAATGGAAGGATCGACGGGAGACGAGGCACGGGAGACCGACGAACGCCACGAGTCACCGTCCGAGAGGGACGAGGCCTCCACCTGACAAGAGGGATTGGTCTTTGATCTCTCTGCCACCCCCACCTGGAGATCTCGTGTATCCGGGCGAGAGAAGGCGACACGGATGAAGACGTGCGAATCGCGGTCGGGAGGGGGACGGGCAGAGTTGGCAACGGACCAGATCATCGAGGAGGTCACGAGCTGGAAGAAGGGATTGGTCTTTGATCTTTGATTTGCCCACCTTCCGGGAGCAGGCAAAGACGAGGAAGGGCGGAGTGACGGAGACGAGTCGAGGGTGGACGGAGAGATCAGCATCGAGGAAACGACGGGAAGAGGGATCGTGGGTGAAGGAAAGGGCAGAGGATGAAGAGGGAGACGACGACAGCGAGACAATGCCATCGCAGACCTGAAGACTTATGTACAGTGTTTATCTCACAGGGCGTTTATTCTCACGTGATGCCTTTCCGCCGTGGAATTGTAGCAGTTGGGCTGGCAGTATCGTCCGAAGCCGTCCCGTGCAGTTACAGTAACCCGACGAGTACTTCCCAGTGCCTTCGGAAGGGGGAGGTACACGAGGCCCGGCAACTCGGGGTAGGTTGTGGAGGCGTTGAGGTAGACTGTCGTGCCCGATCCGGGGCCGTAGATGAGGGACACGGAGGCGAGGGAGTCACGGAGGCCGAAACCGTCCTCGTCCAGGAGGAGAGTCTTCGTCCAGACGACGCCGCCCTGGAGAGGATTGGTTTGGAGGATAGGGGAGTACGGAGGGAAGAGGTGAGGAGATGAGGGGGAGGGAGACGAAGGGGTTGAGGAGGAGTTCAAGAGGAGAGATGAGGAGAGGAGATGGAAGAGGATAGAGGAAGGATCCCTTACCCTCAAAGGAGCCGAGAGAAGAGGAGGCGGAGCCGCATCGTTCTCCATCGACGTCGTCATTGTCTTCTGCCTCCGAGCTGCCTCCACTCTCGGGGGCAGCCGGCAAGAGCCCTGTGAATTTAATGTTCCGCTTGATTCGATCCTTCCGAACAGTAGAACGGCTAAACCAAGTAACTTTCCTTACCCGAATACAGGTGCTCTTGTAGCAGATGGCGCTGCCCTCGAAGCCCGTGCAGTTCCCTCCCATCACAATCTTTGATCTACAACAGTGTCTGCGTCTCTCCTCTCGTTCTCTCTCACCTGCACTTCCATGCCTTTTCATCACAGAAGAGAAACGATGAAGAGCACGTCCTCCTCGACGACGTGCAATGGGCGATCGGCTCGTATTCGTACCTGGCATTCACCCAATATTTTCAAATCTTGGCACCTTTCCAAAATACCATTCATCGGTGTATTTGTTACTCAGTCCAACCCTGTTCATCAATCCGAACGGCTTCATCTGCGCGTCCAGTTCCTGCAGCTTCGAGCAAGTCTTCTGAAAGTGGGAAGTTGAATTTTTGAGTCCGCCCTGTATAATTCCACCCGGGAATTTAGTTACTACGTTTACTGACACTGGCGTAAGCAGACTCCCGCTGCGCCCGCGTCTGCTGCTTCTGTCGGAATCTATAGGATTCAGTTTGCGATAATCTGATGAGAGGGTTACGGTACCTCTCCCAGAGGTAGTCGACGAATGCGTGGTGCATGTAGAAGGAGGGATCGTTGGGGGAGACGCGGATGACGAACATGAAGCCGCCCACCCAAACGTGCGACAGGCCGTGCATCGACTCGAATGTCTACAGCAATTCCGATTGCTCAAAGATACCGTAATCAGGAAGATGATACCCGACAATGAGTATTTTTATGTATACAACAATAAAATTGCTCCCTGCTATCCTGAGCACTGATGAGTACCCCCGGAACACTGGCCGTAGTTACATACACGGATTTTACAACCGTAGTTTTAGTATTACTTCAATGACCTGCGTCTCTCTCCTTCCCCTTCTCCCTCTCTCACCTTGTCATGGCAGAAGGTGAGGTCGGAATAGTTCCCTCGGCTCTCGATCCACTCAACGTCTCTCGGAGACAAGAGGCGATCCTGCGCGCGACCACCGGTCGATCTTAATTTATTGATTGATTTATTAGTTTATTTTTCTTCACGTCCCCGGTGAAAGGGCAACAAGGAACCGACGGTGTCCCAAAGTCCCTTTCGATAGATGTAGAAAAAGAAGGGCAGGACGCTGACACGATAACAGGTTGTAGAGGGGAGAGAGAGTGTGTAGAGGAGGAGGTGCAGACACCCAAAGAGTCTTTATTTTGTCCCCAGCAGCAAATAATCGTCCAGTGCTGCAGATGCCGTTGAGGAATGTGCCATTGCTATTTTATTCGAGTGCTCCGTTCCACGCCGAAAGTGGCCACTTGGAACCTCGTTCTTATGGGAAGCGGCAGCCATCACGAGTTATCGGAACTCTTTCTTTTCTTAACTCCACCCAATCTCTGAGTCATCTTCCTCTGGGTGTGGCAGGAGTGTTAAGGGAGGAGGAGGAGGAGGAGGAACACCTTGAATGGCCGGTGGGGGAAGGAGGGAGGGAGGGAGGGAGGGAGGGAAGGTCATTCCCTCGCCACCCAGCCACTTTGTATGCGAGCCCCGATCAAGAGAGGGAACAGGAAAAGCTGCGCGTGGGGGATGGCAGACGATCGGGGGAGGGATAAGACAAGAGTATTGTCACCCCCTTCTAC
>JACMIG010000692.1:0-10333 GCA_014805385.1 Levipalatum texanum
TGTACTAAGAGTGCATGTCTGCACTGGTGGCGGCGTTGAAGAGGGAATGATGTGGATGAGGAGAGGAGGGGCGGGAGGAGGCAAAGAAAACACGGGCGGACAAATGAGATGCTCGGGGGATAAGTGCCCCCGGTCGCCCTCGCAGCCAACGACACCATCACTCTCATCCCCCATGTCATCCTTCCTTCCGCCTACTCTCGAAGTTTCAGCCTGCACATGAATCAGATCCTTATCCAAATAGACTTTTTAACGAAAAATTTGTTTTTGTATTTGCAGCACAAAGGTCTATTTGATATGAGTTGGCTGCAAACACCCCGTGATTCGAGAGTCTGCGTCTCAGCGAATGCAGTTTGTGCTGAGCGTTGTTTCATTCCTCTGACCGCCGTTGACACTCGACTCGGCCCCTCTGCAACTCTATCACCTCCACTCCAATAACAGCCCTCCCCCTTCCGTTCTCATTTAGTTGTTTCTTAGATCTTCCGGGTTGTAAAGTCGAGGGGCGTATAAATGGCTCCTAGTGATTGGGAAACCTCTTTGTTCTCCGAGGTTGCGGACCGCTGAGGGGCCGAATTACCCATATACATATATGGGCTCTTCCGGCCTTACCTCCATTCTACCTCAGACCTCTCCTCGAGATCGCCCTCTTGTTTCGACAACAAATTGACAGCAGGGGCTCAGCCTTCCTCTTGGGGCAGAAACCGAAATGATCATTCAAAAACATAGCCGCAGTACATATATCTGCGAGTTGCTCGTGTCTCAGTGATCTCTTCTTTGGTAGTCAATTGCATTACGCTATCACTCGAGTGCGAGAAATATCCCAAGGGGGCCTCTTGGAAGGGGAAAGGGAGGGAGGGAAGGAGAGAAGGAGGGTGAGAGGCCAGACGATCTGCGGGGGAGAGGAATAAGGGATGCATTTCAGGGGATGCTGCAGCAGCCGGTGCCCGAGGTGCGGAGCTTCCAGTCGCTCTCGCGATATTCCGGAACACAGAACCGTATCCCTTTTTTGTTTATTACCCTGCCATCCCCTTTATCCCTTGACAACGTCGTAGATGAACACAGGATAGAAGGAGACTCCAAGGCTCCAGGATCGTCCTTTCCCCCTGATCATTCTCACGCCCTTGATCGGGGCGTTGTTTTTGATTGGGAAGGAACATGGAAGGGCATCTCCTGTTTCTCGTGACGTAGCATCCATTATCCAGTGGAGGGAGGAGATCTCCCACTTCCACCATCGCAGTCGTAACCACGATCCCCCAATATCTCACCTGGCCCCGGGAGCTCGTTAGGCCCCATGGCCTATGCACAGCATTCCTGGCCTGGCCATCAACCTGGGAACTCTTCCACTCTCCCTTCTCACCCCTCTTCCCCCTACATCCTTTGGTCTCAAATGAATGCTAAGTGATCTTGACGCGTACTTTTAGGGGGAATGGAGAGAGCCTCTTCAGGGGAATCGTGCGTCGTCAGTCACAGACCGCAGCCAGCCAGGCGGGCCTCCCAATGCAGGAAGAAGACTGAGACAGATGACGAGGTGACGAGGTCTCCCTCTTCTACTATTCATCCCTGTCCTTTATTCTAACGGATCGATTTGCCCTTGGCCACTGAACTTTGGTAGTCAAGGGGAGTGGCCTCCATTGACATGTGGACGAAGATCATCGGTCTATTATTCCTCCCATTCTCCCTCTATGAAAAAGTTGCTCAATTGCCTCCCTCTTTCCTGTATTTTGAGTCTTCATCTGCTTCCACTTCTGTCTGCATAAATCAAGATGTCGCCTGACAATGAGAGAACGAGAAAGGTTATGGACTTAATCTGATTACTCCCTTCGTACCCTTCGACGTCTTCTTCTTTCTCTCCATCGCAACATGGAGGCATATGTAAAACACTTGACCTCCCCCGTGTTATCCACCACTTCCCGTCCGCATAAATGAGGCTTAATCATGCGGGTGAAGGTAAGTCGTGGGACGAGCGAAGTGGGCGAGTATGAAGAATGGCTGGACGCCCTCATTCCCCCTCTACTCTTCTTCCCCTGTTCACTGCGTCTCATCTCGTCCGAATCGAGGGGAAAACAATGAGGGATTGTCTCTCCCCCGGAGGAGTCTGAACATGAAATCACTGCCTCCTTTTGCGTCCGTTCCGAGCGGGGTCTCATGTTCTTCTTCTCCCTTACAGGCCATGGAGGCGGGTACATCGCAGGTGGACGACACTGCAGCCATGAAGATCCCTTTTCCCTCAAGAGCGTACGTCTCTTCCTTTCTGTGCTGCGACTGTTCAGAGCATCCCAAGTGACAGGCGCCTTTTCTCTAGAGAGCCCCGTTAGCGATTATCGTTTGCATTGCTTACGTACGGAGAACTAGGAAGACACTCCACGGGTCCGCGGAAGATGAAGCCACGCTTTTTGAAATTGGTCAGTAAACTTACACGCCGATTGACTGGATGGGAGGAAATGGTGTTAAATGGGAGGCACTCGAGAAGTGTTCCGAGAAGTAGGCCGAAGGTCGAGTTGCAGAACAGGGAGCCGAGTCCGAATCGGAGTGAGCCGAGGCAGGTGGAATGGGGGGAGGAGGAGATCGACGAGTTCGATCCCAATCTGCATAATCCAGGGTGAGGGGGAGGGCAGACGCAAATTTTATTGATAAGAGACGGTAAATAGAACATCGAACGAACGGATGGTCTCTGAACGAGTATCTTTTAGTTTTCGTGGAGCCTTCTCTGTTCTTTTTCAGAAAGGCCAAGGCCCCTCGTACCTGGTCACTCCCTCTATTTGAAATCCAATCTTCCGAGTGCTCAAGTACCACCGGAGAACTTTACTAAATGCGCTGAATGTTGCGACTATTCGAGGCGATAAGTAGGAAATAAAACGAATCAGAAGTGTGTGTATAAATTTAATTTCAGTGAAACCTCTGCTGGACACTCTTGCGATGCTCGGCAACGTCCTTTTGGTCTGCTTCTTCGTGTCCTTCATTTTCGGCATCGTTGGTCCAATTATGGGCGGGATTGTTTCGGTGAGAACTGTGCGAAATAATGAAGCTTAATCACTTTTGCAGTAATCGCTGCGCTCTCAATGCGCCACGGTGAATGCGACGTGGGATTTCAAGAGCAGTCAGGAATGGATACCGCCCCAGAAGTGAGCTGACTTCCCTCTACTCGTGGGTCGCGCCGGGGACTCTCTCGCTTTCCACAGATTCGTTGGCCAGATGTTTCGGAGATTGAAACGCAAATTGCGGAGGGTGAGTAACGACTCGATGCACTAAGTATGGTACTTTTTTGTTAGGAATGGCGCACCTATCGAGAGCGAAGAAGAGCCCAAGAGAAGGATGAAAACGCAAATCAGAAGAAGAAATCGGTGGAGGGAAATCACTCACTAACAACTGTCCACGAGCGAGCTGAAGATGAAACAGGTACACAAAGAAGATCTATGTCCGCCGTATAGCCCATAAGTGATTGGCAAACCTCGCCGTTGTTACACACTAGGCACACCACGATGCCTCGTATTAAAATTAGTATATTATTCTCTCTGTTCGAACTGCGTTTGCTATTTGTTTCATATGTTGATAATGGCGACAATCACTATGCGACCACTGAAAATGTTATCCGAAAGCTGCCCATCAAGCGGAGGTTGTCTACCGAGCAGTCCAACGACAAGGTTCAATGTGAGTCCTTTTGGTCCATCGCTAGGATAATGATATTAAAACAATTTTCAGACGGAAACGGAAAGGTGGATCGCCATTCTGACATGAGAGGGGAGAAGTGGGAGCGAGAAAAGAAAGAGACGGATGAAGAGGCATTCCGGCCGGAGAGAAGCATCAAGGGAACCGTGGGATTTTATTTCTTCTTGTAATGCGAAACTGAATCTAAAATGTTTTCTTGTTTTCAGTCCCTAAAGAAGCCGCTCGATGCTAGGAGTCTTCCGGGAGAAGATCGCACATTCGTGGTGTGTGATCATTTCACGCGCGGCATCCTCGTGCCCAACCTCGTGGCCAACATCATCAGCATGGGCGTCGAATACCACCAACAGGTAATATTTTTATTCTTATTATTATTATTATTATTATTATTAATATTATATGTTTTTTAAAGAATTTATTCATGCAGCCGGAAGTCTTTACGAAAATTCTGTAGCACTCCAACGTCTTCTTCACGGCTCTGTTCGCGTTCGAGATGATCCTAAAGCCTTTAGGCTGAAGGTCATAAGCGATGGTTCCTCGCAGATGGATTCAACCTTTTCCACGGAGGAATCATGCCGCTCAGGTAAATTAATTTAGTTTTGTTGTTGCAGTTTCCCAACGAAGGCGCTATATCCATTGAAAGCACGCAATAGTTTTGTTAAGTTGTGAATTGTGCAATCAAAACCTTACTACATCACTGCAACTGCATTCTCACAATGATTCACGTGGAGAATTAATTTGTTTTCAGCGTTGTCGAACTCTTCCAAGATGGGAAGGGCGGTCTCTCCGTCCTTCGCACCTTTCGTCTCCTCCGAATTCTCAAGTTCCTCCGATTCATGCCCGCCCTCCGATATCAACTCGTTGCTATGCTGAGGACAATGGACAACGTCACCGTCTTCTTCGGACTCCTCGTCCTCTTCATTTTCATCTTCTGGTTAGAAATTACCATGCACTAACAGCCCAAATCATTTTATTTATGAATGAATTTTTATCTTCTACCCACCCTGACTATTAATTCCTCCCCTCAACTAACATCTTGCAGCATTCTCGGGATGAGCCTCTCTGGATGCAAGTTTTGTAAGTCGGAGAAGAACTTTCTCGGAGAGTACGAAAAGAAGTGCGAACGGAAGAACTTCGACACTCTTCTCTGGGCGCTCATCACGGTCTTCCAGGTTAGAAATATCCATTCCTTCTTGCACAACTTACCGCATGCCGGTGGAACTGTGAATAAAGATGTTTCCTCCCAGTGTTTGTGAAGATGGCCTGTAACGTGTGAGATACCATAACACGCGAAAATCGTTTCATGGCCTCGTATGTGCTTTCGTACTGTCCATGGCTGTGTTGTCCCTTTTCCAGCATCTTCGGCATGATTCTGTTCGGTTGCCAATTCTGCAATCACATCGAGACTGGGCAGAAGTGTGAGCAGATGAAGATGGAACCCGGGAACAGCGAGTGCGATCGAACGATCTTCGACAACTTCATCAACTCGATCACAACCGTCTTCCAGGTTTCCGTTGTGGTTTCTTACATAAGTTCTCCCGCAAGTTGTGACGATATTGTTGCATTTTTCGTGTGTGAATACCTTTGGGGGAGAATGCGAGATGTTGGCTGAACTGCATAAAATAAGTAGTGGTATAAAAAGCGATGGTTTCAGATTCTGACGGAGGAAGATTTGAACATGGTCCTGTTCAACGGGATGTCTCAAACGACGCCGTGGGCTGCCCTTTACTTCGTGGCCTGATGACGTTTGGGAACTATGTTCACTTCAATCTGCTCGTGGCCATTCTCGTCGAGGGCTTCCAAGAGAGCAAGGACGAGGAGAAGATTCAACTGGCACGTTTTTTACATTTATTTCTTATGGCCTGACCCTGGGAAATAATAATTGTGATTCAAAAATAATATACTAGAAGATCAAATATTTAGGAAGAGGAGGCGCGCGATGAGGGAGAGAAGAGAAAGCCAAGAACTAGAACTGTTGATGGCCAAGGCGTCGCTTGCTTTCTTCGCACTGAATCCACGGGAAGAAATTCAGTGCACCTGCATGAAGACAGAGAACTTCCTACATTGCAAGTGAGTGCAGCTCTATCATAAAGTAAAGTTGAATATCTTGTGCATTTATAAATAAATAAAATAAATAAAAAGATGAAGGTTACCTGTGCTGCGCCCCTCAACAGTTTATCGCCGTCGTTGACTCCCGCGGTAGCAGTAATGATAGTGTCTAGCAGTAAACAAGACCTCTCCGAGGAGGTGATCGACTCCTCTTCTTGGTCTCCAATCCAAAAGGAGGAATTCGACCCTTTTGAACGTTATTTCAGGTGCCCGAAACAGAGGAATTGGAGGAGAAGAAGGATAGAACGGCCTCGAGCACTGCCTTAGTCCCCACCAAGAAGAAGGTGCTGACGGAGGGTGGCGAGGACTGCGACGGCTCGCTTCCTCGCTGCGAGGTCAATTCTCAGCTAAATAAAATATTTTAAAAAATATTCTTGAATTCATTGATTTTCCGACTGTCATTTTAATCTATTCTCTTGAAAAGGATTTCAATTCCAGACACTGCGAGCATCAACCGCCACAAGTCCCTGTTCCTTCCCTCGGGGGATCGTTGACCACTTGACGATTTCAACCCGCGTGGGAGGCAGCGCCTCCACTCTTGGGGCGGTGTCCAAATGAACTTCAAACCCCATTGCCCAGTTCACGGGAGGAACGCGCTCGGTGAACTGGGCAATGGTTCACGGGAGTTCACGGGAGGAACGCGAGACCTACGCCATGGAGAAATATCTACAGGCTCGTGGAATCCTTTCGTCCTTATCATCTTAACAAAATATCTAATTTTTATGCTGATTTTTCAGGCCAGTCAAGAGATCAAGCAGGCCATGGCAGAGGAGGAAAAGCGGAACGAGGAGAAGAACTCGCTGTGGAGGAAGTGAAAGAAGACGTGTCTCATCCGGAGAAGCAATCATTCCCTCTTTCTCCTCGTGCCCAAGAACTCCTTGCGGATCAAGTGCCACTATAACAGCATCCATTAAATGGATAATTATTTGAGGTGCTTGCAAATGACGCAGAAGAAGTCGACTACACGATCCTGGTCTAAATTGGCACCAACTGCGTGACCCTCGCCATGGAAAGGCCATTCATCCCTCCCAAGAGCGTCGAAAGAATCTTCCTCGACATCTTCGGATGTTTTCACGTTCATCTTCTCCGTCAAGATGCTCATGAAGGTGAGGAGAAATTATCTATCTGATATTTATTTTTACAATACTAATTGCAGGTAATCGCGAACGGCTGCGCAGCAGGGCAAGGGGCCTATTTCAAAGACAGATGGAACATGCTTGATGGTACACTCGTCATCATCTCCCTCGTTAACGTCCTCGTCGGTATCTTCGCCACCGGCGACTCGCCAAAGATCTCTGGAGTACGATGCTTGGTTCATAGCGGCAGGTGAACAAATGAGTTGTTCTGTCTTTCAATTGGCCCTTCTTGAGGTGATTCGAGTTCTTCGTTTGTTACGAGCCCTCCGCCCCCTTCGAGTCATCAACCGTGCCCCGGGAGTAAAGCTCGTCGTCATGATCCTCATCTCCTCCCTCAAACCCATCGGAAACATTGTCCTCATTTGCTGTACATTCTTCATCATCTTCGGCATTTTGGGAGTTTTCGCACCAATTCAAGGTGCGAAAAGTCTTCGAACTAAAGACTGGCTGTATAATATCATTTGGTTCGAATATCTGTTATTCATGGTGTTTCAGGGTCTGATGTACCACTGCGTAGGACCCGAACTCTACAATTTTACCACGAAGGCTGATTGCCTCGCCGCCGACGAACAAACAAGTGAGTTCATTTTCCCGTGGACAAAGTAACAATCCCTACAGTTGGGTCAACCACCGGTACAACTTCGAAAACCTCGGCCAGGCCCTCATGTCTCTTTTCGTGTTCTCATCCAAGGACGGATGGGTCTTCCTCCACCAGACGGTCACCAGCAAGTACTTCGACCTGGCCATCGCAGCTTTTAGGTTAGAAAAGTACGATTAATCGAATTTAATGTTTTGCTTGAGGTATCAACGACTTTTGAATGGCGATGGAGTTCCACATGATGCCGCCCGATATGAAGTATGTGCTGAAGGCCCTCAACTACTTCTTCGCTGCCGTATTCACACTTGAGGCGAGAATGAAGCTATCCGTGCTCGGGTTGCGGAGGTTCTTTGAGGAGAAGTGGGCAAAAAATAATGAGAGACAGGAAATAAGTATCAAATGGCAGGTGGAATCGGTTGGACATGTTCATCGTCATTCTCCTCATCGCTGATATCATCTTCGAGGAGTTCGAGGCCCTGGAACTACCGATCAACCTAACGATTATCCGAGCCATCAGGATTGCAAGAGGTACTCGAAATATTCTAGATCCAGAAGAAGGGCTGATTTCAGTGCTGAAACTTCTGAAGATGGCGAACGGTATTCGGTCGTTGCTCGACACAGTGGGAGAGCCCCCCCCCCAAGTGGGAAGCCTCGGATCGCTCTTCTTCCTTCTCTTCTTCATCTTCGCCGCTCTTGGAGTTTGATTGTTCGGGAAGCTTGGTAGGGACAGTTTTCGATCGCTTTCACTTTACTCTTCCAGAATCGTCGGAGGAGCGTCCCTGTGACGGCCTCAGGGAAGACTCCCACTTCAAGAACATTGGCATGGTTTTTCTGACTCTCTTCCGAATAGCAACAGGAGACAATTGGAATGTGATCATGAAGGTAATATACTTTTTTTCGCGTGCTTCTATGGGTCATAGAAGGTGCACCAGGTGATTGTGGACATTGTGGAAGATAAAGCTTGCTTACTTCCAGGACGCCCTCTGCAACAACTGTAACCTCTCTGAGCGGTGCGAGACCGCATGCAGCGTGGACACCATCCTCGCCCTGCCTCTTCGTCGTCTTCGTACTCATCTCAAAGCACGAAAAAGTTTGAGCTAATCCCCAGAATCCAGTATTTAGGTTTGTCCCTGAGAATGTAGTGGCTTCTCGAGGAGAGCAACGAATGAGACGCCGATGTCATGGGAGCCGAGAAGAAAGGTTAGAAAATAAATAACATGAAATGACTAATTTATTATTTTAATTATGAAAATATTTGTTACGATAATTGTTATGTAATTCAGTCACTGTAATAAAATTATTTACAGAAGGCTCGAGACAGAAGTTTTCGCTGGTGACGGAAGGAGCCCCGCCCTAAGGCGTGGAACCATTCAAAGGCGAGCCTAAGGGGATGATCCCTGGTTTGCATTCGCCACGCGTTCCCCTTGCACGTATAGGGCGACGCGTTCGCTGTTTTCAGTCTTGGGTGCTTGCTTTAACCCTTCCCCCAATCCCCACTTTGTTGGCTCAGGGCTAAATTTCAATACCGACTAGGAAATGTTCCCAATCCACCATATCTCAACCTTTCGAGTTTCCCTCTGTTTATTGGCTTCTATCCTAGTGGCACACTTTCGCTTTCACTGCAGTTTCTCCGAACCAACGTGTATTATACGCTTCAATAAAATGTAGTATGTCTCCCTCGTGGCCAACTTCCACTCGCTTCTCATATAGTATGAAATTTGTTTTTAACGCAAACATGACGTTGTCAGAATTCTTGGCACAAATAGCTCCTATTCCACTGCATGTGGAATGAGCAGGGAGGGGGCAGCACGGAAGATTAGGGAAGTGGCACCAGCCACGCCAAGTTAGTCCCATCCGTTAGAATCAAGTAGCCACATCCCACGCCTGCACTTCCCTTCTCCCCGATGGCAAACTTTCCTTTTCTATCCGGCTACGACAGGCTGTTTTGATAATTACTAAGTTCTGAGAAATCCTTGATATATCCCAGCCCTCTTCGCTTGTTCAAGATTTCCGAAAATTTACATTGTTATCCTGTAGTATTAAATACTCTAATTAGCCACTACGACAGACTGTATCAAACTGCGAAAGGAATGGACACTTCAAGATAGATTATGACACAGTACTCGTTATTCATGCACTCGATTTTGACGCGAGTGGCCATGAAAGGTGAATCCAGCCCCTCCAGGAATAATGCTAATCTCGCCTACCCATCTCCTCCTCTTCCGGGATTTGGTTCTTCCTTAACTGAAACCTCTAGCATCGCTTGCTGGATCAGTGGACGAAGAGGGTATTCAGCGAGTGTTGGCACCGCCGTTTCCTTTATATCATTCGGCAGCATTTCGCCCCTCACTTTGGCTCAGTCCTTCACTCGTCACCCGTTGGAATCCGATGCCGTTCTTGGTACCTTTCTTTGCTTTGTCTCCCCATTGCCCTGGCTTTCTTCATGATCCCTTCGTGAGAGCTTCTCTTCGGATTGAGAGGGGAGAGGTTTTATGGTAGCGACTCCTCGTTGATCCCATTCATTGTCATCTCGTACGGCTCCCTCATCGTGACTTATCTTCCCTCGCCTTCTTGTTTTAACCATGAGAATGTGCGTGACGAAGAGGATGCATAACACCTTTGGATGGATGGATGGAAGCTTTATTCAGAGTGCCCTTCTCCTCCTCTCCCATACTGTGTCTATTCCGTCTTCGCGTTCCCGCATCGGGCTAAAATCGTCGATGCTTGCCATGTCGCCGTCTACTGCAGCGTCGACGGGATCTTGGATAGCGAGTGCTATGTCTGAGGGTGCACTTAACTCCACTCACCAACGCCTCCACCGACTTCACGT
>JACMIG010000692.1:10431-27658 GCA_014805385.1 Levipalatum texanum
ATGTCGCCGTCTACTGCAGCGTCGACGGGATCTTGGATAGCGAGTGCTATGTCTGAGGGTGCACTTAACTCCACTCACCAACGCCTCCACCGACTTCACGTTACCTCCATTCTCCGTCTCCTCCCTTGGTGACAACCTCGTAGTCTAGCAAGACGGTGAAGGAAGGATGGAGAGTGGGGAGGAGGGTGAACGGAACTGGGGAATTGGAGGTCTCCTGTGCAGACATCCAGAGTAAGGTGGCTCCGTGAGCGACGAAGCAGTCCATGCGTACGGTTTTGTTCAAGATGTCCCTGATAGTCACTTCCTCTTCTATCGGTACTCTAGTTGACAGTACTTAAAATCACCTAGAGCTGCAAATCCCACGTCCGAAAATGCGAATGGCGAACTGCGAGCACTTTTATTTCCCGCGTTTCTGCGCATACAGCTCGCTATGCGTATTGTCGTTCGAGGGAATTCGCCGCTCTTATATACACGACAATACTAATTCCAAGGAGTAAGGAAGACGTCCATGCACCGTCCAATGAACGCGCGACCTCGTAGTCCACAATCAACTGAAGGACGAGGGAAAGAGGAAAGGGGCTGCTTCTCACGGTACTTATTATCGGAGCCCTAAACATTGCGAATTTTCGTGTGCGGACGCAACAATTCAGCTGAACCGGCCGAACTAGCCGGAAGGAAAGCCAACGTTCAAGTTGCTTCCTAGTATCAAAATGAAAGTGTTCACAACTCGGTCTAGCAGCCATTTGAGCGGAATAATTACTTGCGCACCCAACGATTCGCAATATTATGGACTCCCATAATGCTCGATGTTTCGGCCATTCTTACGGAACAGAGCGGTCGATCAACCCACTCTTCTACATGCAGACAATGTCGCCGTCTACTGCAGCGTCGACGGGATCTTGGATAGCGAGTGCTATGTCTGAGGGTGCACTTACCTCCACTCACCAACGCCTCCACCGACTTCACGTTACCTCCATTCTCCGTCTCCTCCCTTGGTGACAACCTCGTAGTCTAGCAAGACGGTGAAGGAAGGATGGAGAGTGGGGAGGAGGGTGAACGGAACTGGGGAATTGGAGGTCTCCTGTGCAGACATCCAGAGTAAGGTGGCTCCGTGAGCGACGAAGCAGTCCATGCGTACGGTTTTGTTCAAGATGTCCCTGATAGTCACTTCCTCTTCTATCGGTACTCTAGTTGACAGTACTTAAAATCACCTAGAGCTGCAAATCCCACGTTCGAAAATGCGAATGGCGAACTGCGAGCACTTTTATTTCCCGCGTTTCTGCGCATACAGCTCGCTATGCGTATTGTCGTTCGAGGGAATTCGCCGCTCTTATATACACGACAATACTAATTCCAAGGAGTAAGGAAGACGTCCATGCACCGTCCAATGAACGCGCGACCTCGTAGTCCACAATCAACTGAAGGACGAGGGAAAGAGGAAAGGGGCTGCTTCTCACGGTACTTATTATCGGAGCCCTAAACATTGCGAATTTTCGTGTGCGGACGCAACAATTCAGCTGAACCGGCCGAACTAGCCGGAAGGAAAGCCAACGTTCAAGTTGCTTCCTAGTATCAAAATGAAAGTGTTCACAACTCGGTCTAGCAGCCATTTGAGCGGAATAATTACTTGCGCACCCAACGATTCGCAATATTATGGACTCCCATAATGCTCGATGTTTCGGCCATTCTTACGGAACAGAGCGGTCGATCAACCCATTCTTCTACATGCAGACAATAACCTATCAGAGTAGCTAATTTTGGAGACGAACCCCTCCTCCACGCCATTGTTCGTTGTCGACGACGAGAGAGAAAACAAAGAGGATGGTGCCCGAGGAGGCCCTCGTTAGAGGAGTCCACACAACGACGGAGAGAGGATACGAGAGGCACGGGAGAAACGACAGTAGTGAGGTGGGAGGGGAAATACTGAGGTAGGAAGGAGATGGCAACCACCTTTTCAGCTTGTGGACGTCTCCGACCCTGCATCGAACACTCAGCCTGCGTTGCATACGCGCATAGCAACGGTCCTTGTCCAATAGTCGCAACCTGAAAGGTGAATGTCCTCCCGGCACCCCCACCTGGCTCGGGGAGAACGGGAATCGGTTCGTTTCGACCCAAAGAATCGAGGCATGATTGTGGCAGCGAACAATCGGTGTTCTGTGCCCACACGCATGAAGTTCTGGAATGGAAAATTACAGTGGGGGAGGATGGGAGATAACCTGAGTTCACTTCTGCCAGCTTCGCGTGTGTTTTCTGTGCCCTCACCTCCACAGTCGAGTGCGTGGTGGAGGAAGAATGAGGCCTGAGGCGGTTGCGTAAAAACGGAACCACAGTCACTTGGATGCCTGTGATGCTGATTGAGTACGTCGCCCCAGGATCGCCCTCCCATCAGTACGCGAATTCCTCGTCTGACCAGGCCCCATCCTCGTCTTTCTCATCTTTCAGTTTACCTAGACGATGAAGACTATGAAGAGAAACCGCTTCCAGAATTGCCCCTTGGTCTCCAGTGCAAGTGAGGGGTAAAGAAGGGTGGACAAGGATGAATAGACCAGGACGGATCTCGTTTCATCTGGAGGCCGGCATTGCTTCCAGTCCAGCATGCTGGCAGCAGCGATAGAAGTGACTCCCTTAATGGAGAGGGTTGGGTATTTTACTCCCCTCACCTCGACTGTTGAGTGCGAGGTGGAGGAAGCAATTGGCCGTTGATTCCATATGACACCGCCAAGGCCAACTCCCTCTCGCCCTTCTCTCATCGACTGGTTGTAGACGAAGAGCTTTACCTTAATAGCGACTCCCCCTACCTTCTAGTTGGGTCGTGGAAAAGGGGAAGAAAATGGTCTTGTCACATCCATGAGTGGACTGTGGTTGGGCTTGGTTTCCTTTTGGCGGTCCTCATTCCCTCTGAAGTGGAAGCGGTAATACGGGGAGGGGAGGGGAACTGAACCTATAATATCGCCATTGGTTTCTCTTCTCCTCCGGAGTAGGAGGAGAAGATACTGCGAGTGTTTCACCTCGAGAAATAGAAGCGATCGTCCATGGACATGGCCCTGAAATCGCCATTCCGTTTATATCGACCTCCTCGCCGGACCTGGTCCTAATCCTCCTCCTTCTCCTATTTTTCCCACCTCGTCGATGAAGACAACGTAAATAAACCGCCTGATGTTCTCATCTGCAATTTTTGGGTGAATAAGCGAGAGCAAGGAGCGGAGATACCTGTTATGGGCTCCATTAGCAAGAAGCTGTCACGACTCAGTGGCAGGGGCGATACGGCTAACTGTCTGCATGAAGAAGGATGAAGAGCGTCTTCCATCCCACTGACCTCGAATTTTAGTGGCCTTGTTTTGAAGAGCCAAGTGGCCGTCTCCTTAATAGTCTATTGTCGCGCTTCGAGAAGATCAAATCTTAGAGTAGCTTCTCACGGGGCGGCTCTGCAGAGGAAATGGGGGGTAGTAGAGGGGATGAGTGGTTGACTGACTCTTTAGACTCCTCATGTCGTGGAGAAGGCTCCGCTCCAAGATGGCAGCGGAGTTGGTGAACGTTTAGTCGACCCTGCCATATTCCCTATCTCGCCATCCCTCACCTATTTGCGGACGACGTGGGTGACGTGCTCAAGGCATCGTTGCATCCTGTCAAGCATTTTTATTCGCCTTTTATGCTTCTGATCTTCCCGTTTAACTACGCTACTTCCCCTTTAGAAATGTTCCATGTGGAGATATTAGAAATGTTTAATTTTCTACGTGGAATGTAACCCACCGAATAAGACGTATGACCGAGTCGTGCCTTCTTCTTCGGGCCATTGATGTTTGTGCTATTGATCGCGCTATTGGCCTGCAATTATGAATTTTTATTTGCATTTTTATCAATATTTGTTTCGTTTTCTGTTTATATTTATTGGATTTCAATAAAATGCTTATTTGAGTCAAATCGTCCAACTCATGCACGCTGGATAATTTGTCTTCTACAAATAAAGGTGACACGACTAGCTAGTTCTAGAGTACTTCATTAATTTTAATTAGGCTCAATATTTCATTGCTGTTGTGAAAAATTCAAAAATAAATATAAAATAAGTTCCAAAATTAAACAGGCTATTTTGTCTCGGCACGATTGTCGCGTTACGGTATCTTTGGCGCGTGCAAGGGACGCCTCGCTCGCTCACCTGTGGGTGTCAGGGAGACCTGTGGCCTCTCGGGAAGAGGGCAGGTGATTGCCAAAGGGAATTGTGGCAAAAAAATTCCGGAACGCAAGTTAAAACATACCTGATTGTGAGAAGAATATCCATGAAGTATTCGCCGGGTGGAAAAGAAATTGATGATGCATTCAAACGTACAGGTGGCTGAAAGAGATTTTTTATTCATCTCGTCCAACATGTGCAATGCGTTTTGCGGAGTTCGCAAAAAATGCTACGCCTTACTGAAAACTACTGAGTTCACGGGAACTATTATTTTGATTTGTTTTAAGACAACATATAATAGGACTAAATTATTCTTCTAGTGGAAAAGACCCACGTGTGATCAGCTCTGTGACGTGCACTGGCCGAGAGAGATTGCCCGCACAAACAATATTTTCTCCTTTTAAATTACACTATTGATCTTGTTTGAACAAGGAATGTTTCTATTGCCAAAAATTACATATTTAATTTGAAGAAAGTGCATTGAATATTTCATACCTCGTCGTGGCCGCTCTTTCATTGTGGAACACTGCATCAAACAACTTCCTCCCGATTGAAGGAGCCTCATGAATTATTCTACACCGATCCTCTGTAAAAAAAATTTCGTTATTCTTGACTTCCGATTGATATGTATGTGAATAAAGGTCGTTAATTAACTAAAACAAATTAGAAAACAAGCAAAAATGTAATACCAAACCTGTGCGATAAATCTCCCAAGATTGCCGAGTTGATGATGTTTGAGTCTTGGTTGTCGCAGATGCACTCAGCTTAAAATAATAATAGAAAATGGCGATGGATTAAATTTATTCGCGAACAAATAGGATGTTTATGAATTGGGTGCGAGCGCAGAAGAGTGCAAGATTTTCACGGTACAGTAGGAGCCTAGTATGCGATTAAAGTGCTGCCAGTATGCGATTCGACTTCATTTGCTTATAACACTGCAGTGCATTTGGAGGCTTTATCCTTAATTTATTTACCACATACCTTAACGCAGTAATGTCTTCGATATCGGAAATGGTGTTTAACAAAAAAGAAAAAGAGGCAATCGGGTATTGAAAGATCACAGTTCTCGACATGCATTTGCTGGCGGCACTGAGATCCAGAAGGGAGACGATAATCGAAGGCTGTGAATAAAGGGGGCAGCATTCAGTCACTGATTATAGTTGGGGAGCAAGATAATCGGAAAACAATTGAAGACTGAATGATGGGATGGTTTATGGAAGTCGAATGTTCCCTACAGGCAGACGGGCAGGGGCAAGGAGCGCAGAAAGACGCGGCTGTCGACGAAGAGGGGGCTGAGATTGGAAGTGGAGAAAGGATGCAGCTCTTTTTACTGTTTTCAGCACCCACGAAAGGATGCTCGATCAAGTAGCGGAGGACGTTTTTGTTGTATCAGACCCATCGCTCGTCGTCCTTTGTACACGCACTCGTTGCACGCACCACACACAATTCGCCTTTATGCAGTGATGGCCCTTTTACATGGCCCTCCCCCCCTCCCTCCACTGCCCTCCTTCCCCAGGTGGACTTCCTCGGTGTGCACGCTGGTTCCATCGCCCCCACAGGGAGTGCACATGGTCTTCAACTCCCAGGGTACTCCTTCCTCCCCTCCCTCTTATATCCCCTCCCAATCAGGCCATCCCTCTGGAGAGGCCTTCATCCAGCTGACCTCCGAGGTCGCCGCCCACGCCATCGCCACCAGCACCCACAACAAGTGATGGCCATCGGCAAGGAGCAGCGATACATCGAGGGCCCCCTCCCCTCCCCCCTCTCACCCTTACAGGCGTTCCAATGCTCACCAGAAGAGATGAATGTGATGGTGGCAGTTCCCCGTCCCGTAGCCTCTCTTCCAACTCCTCCCGCCCCCGCCCCTCCCCTCATCCTTCCCCCAGGAGCCCCCCTCCTTCCCATCCGAGACTCTTCCCCAGCTCGTTCCCCCCTCCCTCCTCCTATCCCTCCGTCTTCTCTTTAGATGTCGGTCTCCCACTCGGGGCCCTCCTCAGTTCTGGCCCTACCCCTCGCCTCAGGTCTCTCCCAACATGCTCCTCAAGAAGAGTATTGTCAAGAACCCGAAGCGTTCTAATTCCCACGCTATCGTGGGAAAATGCAGCTATTGATCTACCGCAGTTTTATGTCCACTTGGCTTAGAAACGGTTCGCGACGGTGTATGTGAGTATTTCTGGACCATACTGGTAGCAAAATGACGGTAGATCAATAGCTGCATTTTCCCACGATAGCGTGGGAATTAGAACGCCCCGGGTTCTTGACAATAAGAGTAGGGGGAGAGGGGGAAGAGGGAGGAGTGTTGCAGGTGGCCTGTTGCTGGTGACAGGCCTCGATGTCCACGTCACTCCCGCCGACATCGTTGCCCACTTCTCATCCTCCCCTGACACATGGTTGAGTGTGTGACCGTTGGCCATCGGCCTCCACTCCTGGAGAGGCTATTGTCCGTCTTCAGCCCCGTGATCTTCTCCTCCCTTCCTTGCCCTTCCTTTCTCCCTCATCCACACGTAGTTCCATCCTTCTTCTCATTGCCTCCCCCTGATACGGTCCCCCATTGGCCTTATCCCCTTTCCATATTACACTAATTTGTTGATTCCTCTTGCATCGTTGTTCCTCTTTGATTTCCTTCTTTCTTTCTCCGTAGCATATTCTCAATCAATAATTGTATCCCGATAGTTCGATTCAGTCATGGTTGTGATTTTCCCTTGAGAGTTGTGCCCCTTGTCCCCTAGACACCACCGCAATCCACGCCCCCGTACAAATTGTATTTATTGCACTGCATTAAATAATAAAAATGTTGTCTGTTGTCCTCCTATCGATTGAGAATCGAAGGTGAATGGGACCTTCTTGGGAATAGTGGGGAGGAGAGGCGAGGAGGAGTTGAAGGGGAGACCCGCCCTCCACCCACAGGCGAAGCCACTGCCTCACCTGGAGGGGAAAGGAGGGAGGGGAGGAGGGGCAACATTCCTCTGTGCTCTCCTCCTGCTGAAGTCACCACGGGCAAAGTCATCCCTGCATGCCTCGTGTATTTTCCAGTAGTAGCCCATTCCGTTGGCGGATCTCCCAGCCTGGAAGGGAGTGGAGGGAGGGGAGGGGTGGGAGATGCCTTGACGACGCACTCATTCAGACTGAGATTGTGCCTGACGGAGTTCCTCCACCCGGCACCTCGTCCTCGGAAGTAGGGGAACGTGAGTGTTTCCACTCGCTGACCTGGAAGGGGGAGTGGAGGGGGGAGGGGGAGACCCCAGAGAGGAGTAGCTGGTGGTCGGGGGCATCTTGGATGGATATAGCGATGAGGGCGATGTAGGAGAGGGGCGGCCTGGCTTGGTCCATGGCACAATGGACTCGTCTCCCTCTGCCTCTCAGGATATGAGAGGAGAGATACAATGGGGGGTTTGAATGAGATTACCGGTGGCGCAATCAACAATTATACACGATGATCGGATTGGGGAGTCGGCCGACTGTAGACGGACCACTTGTTTATCATGATATGATCGAGGGTGTTACAAATCGTTCGCTAAAGCGACATGAGACCAGCAGATCCCCACAGATCAGTAGATATTGAACTTGACGATAAACGACCTTCGGGTGGGGACGAGGCCCTTAAGCAAAAGGCATTGGAAGACGAGCCATAACAGGTACTTGCGGTTGACGTTTCGCAATACTGTGGTTCACAATTCTTAGTCGAATTGTAAAAATAAAGCGCAGCCCGATGTCTGGGGCAGACTTTATGTAAGCTTGCGTTCTTGCCGGTTCAACAGGAAGGAATTGTCAACCGCAGGGCTGGGGAACACGAATTATGAAGGTCTGTGGTGTGGCACAATATCCACTTTCTTTTTACGGCAAATATAACCTCGCAGTCAGATCTCTCGAGCCTCGAAATTTCACTTGCTGTTCTGGACAGCAGTTCAAAATCTAATGTCTCCCTGGGTTGGTATGTTCGTTAAGAGCTTTTCGGACTGAATGCCCATCCACAAGGAAACTGTATATGCGTATCTAAGAGTGCAGAGGAATGTGGACAAAATATAGGTGTTCAAAGAAAAAGATTCGTGCTGTAACTCGGACAGGGAGAGTAAGCGGGTCCCTCTTCACTGATTGATGTGCCTCCCTCCCCCGGGGCTTGGTGTGTTCTTCCATGCACTCTCCCCTCCTCATTCTCCCCACAAACCAACTCGATTGCCCTCCGCGAACGACTCCCTCTTCCCTCCATCTCGCAGCCAATTTCTGCGTCGCTCTATATATTGGCCAGAGTCGTTGTCTTCCGAGACGTCTTCTGATGTCCTTTCTACTGTAGTTTCCTAGTTGCGCGCAATCAATTCCTCCCAGTTTTTACGGCCATGAAGCTGCTACTGTACATGGTCCTTTTGTAGTCACACTACTTTCGAACACTTGCAACATCCGTCCATACTGTCAGATAGTGATCGATACGGTAAAAAAACCTTGGGAGTGTGGCTCCATCGAACGTTTTCCTCTTTCCTATACACCTTCTTTAGATTGCAGTTGTTTTTCCATTTCCATTCCTCTCGATTATACTAAAGAGAAAAAACCATAAAAATGATTCTGCTTTTAGAAAAGGAAGAAGATGTTCTCGGGCGTTGAGAAAGAATTGAAAAGGAGAATGGACGAAGAACTCGAGGTACAAATTATCGGAATCTCACGAGCAGCGGATTTTACATCCCAAAAACGCAAATGATCGACTCCTCTTGATTTACCGCTTTGCTAGTACAGGCGCGAACCTGTCCCAATCGAATCTTTATGGTTAAGTCCACATTCCTTTCTCTATTTCCTGATTAGGAAGGTTGACTTTGCATACTCTTTACACCGTAGTCTGCAAAACAGCGGACAACAATTTTACGTAGGAGCTAATTGTACGATATAATAGGCGGAACTTACTCAAGATCGATAAGTTAGAGGTCTTTTGGCTCCCTGCAATAACTTGATGAGAGAGATAAATAGAGCTGCACTTTTAAGGGGATCTCGCAGATGTTTACTTCATTCAATTACGAATCAGTCTGTCAAAACTGAACTTACAGACGAAGGAGGAAGAGGAACAGAAGATGGCCATTCTCCATTCTCTCCAGAACGAGATTGGCGGATTCGAGCTTTCCTTCGTTGCTGCTGGTGAGATAGTCGAAATTCGCATCGAATTCGTCATGATCGGCTCTTCCGTCTCCCGTTTAGCGGGAAAGGTATTATCGCTCTCCTTCTAATCCAATGTTTGGGTGACTAGGGTTCGGACATGGATTTGGCCGTGTACATGATTTTTCCTGATAACTTTTATCCGGGCACTCGTCCAGATATTGTTAAAGAAACAACATTTTATGATAATTATGAGGAGCTCCGAGATCGGTTCGACAGCTACATCGACTACAAGGAGCTGTGAGTTTGACCTGTGTATATCTACGCTTACTGTGTATCAGATGCAATAGGAGAGTAATGGAGGAGCTGACGGCCGTGCTCCGCGAAATCTACAGAGTGAAAAACGGAGCAATCCGAGATGGAGTATTCTGCAAGTTCGTAAACACCCATTATGTATGCTCTTTGTAGTGGTACACCTTTCTGAGAAATGGAGAAAAGATGAAGGTTCGTGGAAGGCTATGAGAATAGGTCATAGTGAACTTCAGATTGATATATCTCTGAAGCACCACGCCCAAAACTCCAATGAGTGGAACTCCAATATCGTGATTGGAAAGATCTGCAGAGAATCCCCTCAGATTCGGTATTTCCTCGCTGCGATCAAGAGGTAGTAATACTAAAGTTTACTTTTCGATTCATAAAACCGAACACTCAGGGGGCATGGTGAATGAACATCTACTTGCAGGCTGTTCAAGACGGCTTTGACGAGTGCGGACGACGAGGAGCCCCCATTCCATCTCCTCGATTCCACAAATGGAGGTTTCAATGCTCACTGCCTGAATATGATCGCGCTTCACTTCCTCATATCTCAGGAGAACATGCCCGGAGAAGATTTGTTGGTGAGAAAATTAAAAAAAAGCATTGACACTTCCAAATCAAAGAATATTTACGGCTAAATGGATATCGTTTCATGGTTTAAGAGTGCGCGCGACATTCCATCACTCAATGGCACGATCGCAGAGACGATCAACAAGTTTCTCATGTGGCTGGGTGGAGATCCACTGACGGGACAAGCTTAGTCATTGTGAAGGTTGGGGAGAGACGATTTGATTTAGATCATCACGGCAGGGAAGAGCCTTCCCATTTGGTCTCTCTCTAGAGACTGGTGGGAGGAACTGAACAATGACGTCTTCACCTTCGAGACGCCTGTCGGAATGTCGAACCCGAAAAAAAGACTGGACGGACTGTATGCAATGAATCGCCTGGGCTTTGCAGTCCTGGTACTATTTGTTATTTTTAAGAATGTTTTCTAATATGCACCTTTTTCGTTGGCTCAGATATGTAAACATCTGGCCTGGTAAGATGAAGTCTTTACAAATAACCGGATGAACATTCATTTCGAGCTTCGATATTCCAGGATCTCGCGGATTCTCATCGATGCAGTCGGAGCGTCTGTCACGTGGATTTCGAGTATGGACGAGTCACCAACCACCGATCCATGTGGCCGTTCATACGCACCGCCATCGTGTAGGGGCAGCAAAATACCATTTGTAAACTCTGATGATTTGACAGGAAGCTCACGTGGCAATTGGATCAGGCGCTGAACTCGAATGCATCCTCCGACGAAATCCTCACGCTTCTCGGCATGGGCGGAGAAATCCCAGAACCCGAAGCCTGCGAGAGTCTGACTTCGCATGTCGATAAATTCCGTCAAGTCCGAGTCGAAAAGATTGATGATCCCCCTGCGTTATGAAGTTCTGAATTTCACATTATAGGAAGTCGAGTACCGCTTTATGAACAGAGTGGCAGATGAATATTCGAGAAGGGTAGCAGACCGCGATGGTTAGATTTCGTTTAATTCCTATAATACATGATAACTCAAGCAGATTCCTCGTGTGCGTGTGATGACGTGTTATTTTAACACACATTTACTCGGGTTGTGCAAATTATATTTATTCAGAGAAGGTCACGGAAGCATACTACAACACTTACTACAAAGGCTACTCCGACGTAACTGGTACGTGTCTGGCAAGTATTAGGTCGGGCGTTGAGTACGTTCAACAAGGTCGGTATAAGAAATGCGCCCAAATATTTAGCCAAAAGTGATAGGGCTCTCTTTTTGCTCCTTTTGAAGAAGATATTTTCAATTCAGAGGAACGCAACTACGACTCAACGATGGAGCTCGACAACAACACGATTTGGGAACAGGCCCTTCAGTTCTGCAAACTCTCTCGCTAAATAGCTTTCTTGTCCTGTCATAAATTTCTTCACATGTTGAAAACTCCGGTTGAAGAGAGATTTGTAAGAAACGTACAGTGATCTGATGAAACATTTTACCGCCTTTTCTGCAGAAATTATCAGTTCGTGGAATGAATTCTTGGCTAATAATGTGTTTTCCACTGATCTTAAAATGTGCACAGTTGTTGATTCTAGTAAGTGCTGAGTGGTTCAGTACTAGCGGAGCTCGAACACACTTCTTAAGGAATGCGCCTAGCATTCGAGTTTTCGGCAACATTGGACGGGTAGAATTCGTGAGAAACGATGAGAATTGGGTTAATTACGGCGCCGAAACCGAATCCAATATTGCATTGACGGGCTCATCATCGACTCGTTGGCTTGATGGCATTCCAAGATGGAGGCATTCTACCCAGAAAACTACGCATCAACTGCCCAAGCATTCTTTATGACTTTTCCATTCCTTATTTCTCCCAACCAGTGCTACTGAAAATACATCTTGCAAGAGCGCCCCTACCATTATTACTAGTACATTGTGACGATACTAATTGTAAGGTTGCGGAGTGAACCATTTGCGTGTCACAGTATACGAAACAGACCTGAGACACAGGAAGAAGCCTGTGAAAGTTGATCTGCGGGCGCTGACTTGCAATCCAACACTGCTACATGCATCCATAAGCTTGTATATCGAGGGGAGAGCGTGTCTCGCTGCCGAATCCCTCTCCTCCATGGCGGATCGGAGGACAAGGTTGAAGAGTCGAGGGGAGAGCGTGTCTCGCTTGGGGTCTTCTTCGCCTCCTTCTCGACATCCTCCAATAACTCCTCGTACTCCTGGTCAGGAGCAGCTGATGTCTGGGCGTAGCAGCCAATGAGGAAGAGACGGTAGCTGGGGAGGAAGAGGGTGGCGAGGCGATCGGAGATTGGATTGAAAGTCGCTTGGCTGGCATTGGTTTTGTTGTCCAGGAAAGCCACCCCTCTGTGGGCGTTTCTTCACCGGAGTGGAAGACGACCATCAGGGTGGGGGTACATCCGATCGTTCCAAGGCGTTGCTATCGGAGGCTTCTTGTCGAAGTTGGATGTGCAGAGGGAGGACAGGGGTAAAGCCAGTCGAGGAGACGAGACGACCCGAGTGTCTCCGGACGAGACAAAAGACAAGAATGAGAATTCGACACTTGCAGCGTAATCGTCCGCGTCAACACCTACAAGCCGCCCACGGAGATCTACGCCCTGTCCACGTGAGACCATGGGCACAAACAACCGCCCCTGAACCGCCTCCAGCGAAACATTGACATGGCCTGCACTGCGCGTTTCATCGGTGATTCCACCATTGTTGATCAATAAACCGTTTATCGAATGTAGTATTATTTGCACAGAATATCTACACATCAAAACTAGAGCCGCAAGAGAACGAGGAGATACTGACTCTCTTTAGGATTGAGCTGATGTAAGAGATAAGATGGACGGAAAGATTCTCTGAGAGATGCCGCTGGAGATGAGGCGCAGTGAGAATGCCTGCTCAATTATCCGCCATGATTGTTCATGTGCAATGGCATCTTATTGTGCATTGTACTGGTGTCCCTAGAACTCCGCAGTAGAACGCGCTAGACGTAATTTCAAATTGAACACGACTTCTATGATCTTCGAGAATCCACGCGCCGTCGATGAAATTTAACTTGAATTGTACTATAAACAACCGTCAGGGTTCCAACGTCTTTCAACTGCCGGCTGCGGAGAGTCCTCATTTTTCTACCGCAGGCAGAAGAACTTCTCCGCGGCAACTTCACAGCCGTCGATTATCCCGAACTCAAACATAACTTTTCCGAAAATGAGATCTAATTGTAAGCTCTTCCATGTCCACTCAGTTTTCCAATGCCCGAAGTTTCCAGGGAGACATTCGCGATTTCCAAGGCAACTCGCGCCCTTTACGAGCGTTTGTCGTACGTTTGTCGTGACTGTCTTTTGACCCTCCCTTTATCTTGCTTGCTGGAGGGACTACTCTCACTCTCAGGTAGTCCCCCCCTCTACCTCATTAGATTGCTTTATTTGGGGAAATGGCTGTCTCCACGTGCCTACGATGGAAACCGATGGTCATTCGAGAGAGAGGGAGAGAGAAAGAGAGGGTTGACCTGGGACCGACGCGTCTAGGCCAGTCCCCACATCACACAACCTCCCTCCATCGGTTATCCATCTACTCCCTCTCCCCTCACTCGCATTCCTTCCATCTACTCCCTCTCCCCATCTCCAGAATATTCCAATTCTCGCCCGAGCCTCTTCCTTATCATTGGCGATGCTCCCAAGGTGCTCATTGATTCTATCTTATCTCCAACATCCCTCATCACCTATGGCTGATTGATAAGCGCGTGTATGTATTGAGTACTTTGATTAGAACCTCTCAAAACGATTGTGGCTATTTTCCCGTGCCCCCATTGTTCCCTTTCGCCCCTCAATCTCCAAGGAGAAAAGGGATTCTATGACTGAATTCCTGTATACAACTTGGTCTTGGATCCCAACCGAAAAGAGTTTAGGGGCAGTGCCTTCGGGAAGGAGAGAGAGAGAGGGAGAGAGAAAGAGAGGGTTGACCTGGGACCGACGCGTCCCGGCCAGTCCCCACATCACACAGCCTCCCTCCATCGATTATCCATCTACTCCCTCTCCCCTCACTCGCATTCCTTCCATCTGCTCCCTCTCCCCTCCTTCGACTCGCGTTCCCGCGAGAACTGAACTATTGTTTAAATATACCAGCCATAGGTTATTTATTAGTGCTGAGACATGAGTAGCGGAATTTACGGCCCCTATATGGGGAAAAGAAAGGTTGGGGGCTCAAAGGCAACAGGACTCTCTTCTTCTCATGGTAAAGAGACAGAATGGGTTCGTAGTTCAAATCTGCGATGATGCCGCCTCTTCTTAATGGGTGCCAAAAATATTCAACTGAAGAAATCACAAAAATTTGCAATAGCCGAGTGGATTATGTGCATTTCCGACTAAATCAAGAACCGTAAAGTAAGGACATGAACACACGAATTTATCAGGCGGCAACTATGAATAGGCCTCTCCTAGAACCCTGGCACAGCACTATTCTGACCCCCACTTTTTGTATTTTTCCTTGGTAGATCAAACATCAGGGAAGTATGTTGCCAAAGTTTGAGAGCTCATAAGTCATTTTCGAATTGTTATGGCCCTCTTCTTTATATTTTTGTCCTGCAAAACATATGAGGGTATGTGTTTTTATGAAAAAGGACAGTAGGTAATCGACCACGCTCTTCAATATGAAAATATTCGTTTTTTGAAAAAAACTTTTTAAACATTTTTCGAGGAAACAAATTACTTTTTTCGAATAAAACTTTTTTTGAAAAATATAGTTATTTCTAGTTTTTATGTAGATATGTTAAGAGCGTAGAATTCTGCATAAAATGGAATTTTTTTCAGAAATTTTGCCAAGGCAAAAAATAAATACTATTTTTAGAATGCGCATTTTCGAGATATTCAAAAGATATTTCGAACAATAATTGTAAATACAATCAATATGTTGTGTTTTAAAGATTTATATGTAATCGGACATGCTCTTTCCACTAAAAATGTCAGTTACAAGAAATTGATGTGATTTCTGTTGAATATTCGAAAAATATCCTTTCTAAAGCACATTTCAAACTTAAATCACTTCGATTTCTCGTAACTGACATTTTTAATGGAAAGAGCATGTCCGATTACATATAAATCCATCTTTAAAACACAACATATTGATTGAATTTTCCATTATTCTCGAAAATGCGCATTCTAAAAATAATATTTATGTTTTTGCATTGGCAAAATTTCTGAAAAAAAATTTCATTTTACGCAGAATTCTACGCTCTTTGACATATGTATCTAAAAACTAGAAATAACTTTTTTATCAAAAAAGTTTTATTCGAATAAAGTAATATTTCCTCGAAAAATGTGAAATAATTTTTTCAAAAACGAATATTTGAATCTAGAACAGCGTGGTCGATTACCTACAGTCCTTTTTCATAAAAACAAAACCCTTCATTTGTTTTGTAGGACAAAAATTCAAAGAAACATGAAGGTCTCCGACGCCGAGGGCCATACCTATTCGAAAAATGAGTTTTGAGCTCTCAAACGTTGGCAACATGCTTTCCCTGACGTTGATCAAGGAAAAACGCAAAAAGTGGGGTGAGAACAGTGCTGTGCCAACGATCTATCCATCGGTAGCTGATCGGCCTGTTATACAATCTCACGCGGACCCGTCTAAACCTGGGGCATTTGCACAACGTTTGTTTAATCCGCGGCCTTATCTAATGTTTCGAAAAACTACGGCAATCGATGGCACAATTCGTTTCTAAATTATTACATACTATCGCGGTTATGGTTGTGTCCCAGCGGACCACCCTATCGTAGTTTAGGGGTAGTACCTTCGGGAAGGAGAGAGAGAGAGAAAGAGAGGGTTGACTTGGGACCGACGCGTCCCGGCCAGTGCCCACATCACACAGCCTCCCTCCATCGATTATCCATCTACTCCCTCTCCCCTCACTCGCATTCCTTCGCCTCGCATTCCCGCGCGAACTGAACCATTGTTTTAATTAGCTTTTCATTACGTAAACTTCCATTTCGAATCATCGGCCGGGCGCCAACTCTAATTCCACTCGTATATTTTGAGCCCATTGTCTTTTGCTCATGTCTATCCTTTCAGAATGGACCAAGAAGTTGAGTCGATCCTGGGAAGGATCATGTACCGAATGAAGGTAAGTTGGAAACCGAATTCGCTGTCCATTATCATTTAGACGATTGACGGCGACTTCGTCAAGATGGGGGAACTCTTAGAAGAACAACCAAAGCGCTTCATCGGCGGAAGAGTAAGAATGATCGGCCATTCCAAAATTGAATCCCTCATTCAGGAGGCCCTCACAATCTTGAATCTTTTTGGGCCTTGGCCTATTGACACGACAGCTCTGCCCGACCAAACTTCGGTAAGATTGAGTGAAATGTTGCTCATTAATATGGCCGGACATGGATGTAATCTGCGGGTGCAATGCACTTTCACATATTAAATTTTCGACAGGAAATATCCTCACAATAATAGATGTCGATTGCAGAATGAGAGCGCGGTGACCATCGTCAATGCCATCATTCACGATGCGTTCAACGGAAGAACTGTGAGTTAAATTAAAGCAATATAAAATACGAAATACTATATGAGTCCGTCCGCGTAAGGATCGAGCAGTTTTGCAGAGTAGCGGCACTGGCCAACTTTTCTTGTCTGCTGGGGCTCATATTCTGGTTAGAGGTACGTCAGGTGTAGGAAAGATAAAAAAATTTAGACTGGCCAATTTCGACCACGGGTGTCGTAGCTGTGCTTGCTCGAAGACACTGTACTTTTCGCTAAAAAAATTGAAGTCTAAACCTATTTTTGCCCATAACTCAACAACGCTGCGACCAATTTGAGAGTTTTTACGCTCATTAGAAAGCTAACGACGAGTTCTCCAAAAATTGCCCCAAAATGTACCATGGGGGATTACGGTAGCGGATTTTCCAGACAAAGACTCCAACATTTTCTATCAATGTTATCTCGAATATAGGGAAAAAGAACTCCGAGATTTTTTTCCAGGTGAATCCTGAAGTCAAACTGATAATTGTCGCCTAGGTAGGTCGGACGTACTGCCGGGCTAAAATAACTAAAACACCCAAAATTTGAATTTTCGAGTTATTTTCACTTCTTGCTGGCCACCAATACCACCTAGTCAGGGGTCCAAAGTGGGC
>JACMIG010000693.1:0-27657 GCA_014805385.1 Levipalatum texanum
ATATTTATGGGTTGAAGTGGCCTCGTAAGTAGTGGACGTCTCGGCGCTCGTTTCGGAGGTGGTCACTAGTGGTAGAGCTCACGCTTTCTGTAGAATAAAATGCCGTTCATCGGCGACGTGCGGAAATTTGATTTCGAGTTCTAGCCAAATGTAAGAATAATCCTCAATAATAGAAACCTAATGGTCAATATCTTTTATTCTGCACTAACGTATTTTTTTGGTTTCCGAAACACTTGATCTTTAGGCTCCTTCCAATGGGGCGGAGGTCTTTTTCCTCCTCGAAGGTCAATGACTGATGCAGCCCCGTGCCCTTCCCTCTTTTCCTCCTTCGCTCCTCGATAGAGAGGACAGGGGAGAGTAAACAAAGAGCTCATCTGCTCTCGATCTTTGCCTATTCAATGCAGGCTAGCTTCTCGAGAAATTCTTTTCTTGCTACTTCCAAATTTCAAAGGACCTCAAAACTTTGTTGGGAACTCTAAATTTGTTGGGGCCTGTGCGCTTTCCTGCGAACTGTAAACTAACAAAGCTGTAACGACCTATACGTTTTTATTAACAATGTATTCAGTTATTCAAGTGTATCTTTCAGGAGGAGATGTAATCATCAGCATCAGAGCGATTAGCATGACTTGGATACCTTCAAGCATTGATCATGTAGTAGCTGTGTATAAGAGGAATTCAATTTCGAAAATAAATATATGCGCGTAGAATATATCTAGACATCGATGGAGGTGGAAACGAGCGGGGCCTCGTGAAGAGAAGGGCTGGAAAGAGGACGACCGAGGAGGGGAAAGCTGAGAAGAGGCAGGGGAGGGCTAGGGAGGGGAGTGCTGGAAAGAAGACGGGAGACGAGAGAAGGGGTAGGAGAAACACGGGAAATGCACGGAAGAGGAGGATCGGATAGAGAACTCGAGTGGGCAGACGAGATGGGGAGAGGGAGGGAATTGCTGGGAAGGAGAGGACTGGGGAGTGGACGGGCAGTGGGAGGATTCATAGGGCGGGGAAGGGGAGGCTCAGGAACCCTGCGAGCTGGAACGTAGCGAGGCAGCTCCTTTGCACCCACTTTCCACACGACCTCATACTGCTCCTGCAAAAGATGACATTATATTTTTGGGTGAAGAGTGTGGTATATACCTCGTCCTCCTGGGCGGCGCAGCAACCAACGAGAAGAGAGAGAAGAGTGGAGATGAGGGCGTGGAGAATGGCCACGAGGGAACGACGAGCGAAGTGGACGAGGCTCGCTGAAAAGGGAAAGCTCATTCTATGATTTTTTTTCACGCAATCCCCGTACTCTCCTCCTTAGCTCGCTCCCACCAACACTCCTCCCTGATTGTGAGTACTTACCGTCGTTCCTCTCCCAGAAGAACTTGAGCTTGTGGCAGTTGTAGTCATCAAAGACGGAGAGGGCGATGAAGAGGAAGAAGAAGAGGAAGAATGTGAGTAAAGGACAGCAGACTGCCATCTTGTAATGACTGGTATGCAAATGTCGGCAAGGAATCATGTTAATCACGAAGGAGAGAAGGGGGCTGGCAAGTGAGGGAAGGGTCAGGATTAGACGGGGGAGGAAGGGAGGAAGGAGGAGTCGGTGCCGATCAATGGGCAGGTCACAAGGAGAATCTGAGCAGGGGAATCTCCGCCTTCAGCGGCTGACATAAACAGTCGCAGTCCTCCTTTGTTCTGTGCGCACGAAGAAAGAAGCCGAATTGGCCCATCTGGTGGTGAAAGATAACGGAATCGAAGAGACGAATACTGCCAGAGGGTGTTATGATTGGAGTCACCGCGGAAAGGAGAGTCCTTCCTTCAGGGTCAACAGTCGAACACATGACTATACATTATGCGGCACACCAAGAGAGGGACTCTGGGGTCCGTCATCTTAATGTTGGAGGGTTTGGTGGTGAAATGCAAGTAGAATTCTACTGCCCCCAGATCTGTCCTCTTGTCGGCCGTGATTCAGCTCATCAAGGTATTAAAGGAGGGGTTCGGGGACCTTCTGAGTCTCATACGTGACTATGTTCAGGTTGTAGAGCTTGAAAAATGCAATCGAATGGTGTATATCACTAAGCATTTAGGAGTTTCTATGGTGAGATAGAGCGTTTAGAACGCCGGGCCTGACGAACAGGGGCGGCGCGAAATTCAAATTTCGCACCTGCCATCATATTGGCAGCTTGCCAAATCCTCAGATCTCGCGCCCTGTGCACTATAACTTCTATCATTGTTATCTATCTGTGGTTTATTAATCAATTTGTTCCGTTGGCGAGCTGCCAAATTTTGACACTGAAGGTCTCCGAACCCCTCCTTTAAGTATTTAATCCTTCTTTTCAGTGTTTATGAATTAGAATGTGCACTAAAACGAAGTAACAGTAGTGATGCTCACTGTCTTCGTACCTTTCACGAACCATGTAAGGTTGTAGATGCCCATGCTCTCGTGAATTAAATCGATCGAGGCGATAAATATTTCCCCGTGTGTCATAATGTGAAGCGTCTCCTCATATAAATGAGCATGTGTTCGACTGTCGATTCACTAGTAATGACACTCTGTCGATGACACCAATCATAACAATCTGACAGTCTTCTCCTCTTCTACCTGGTTTTCTCGCACCACCATATGGGCCAATTCTCCTACCATCTTAAATTGGCCAGATCAAAGGGAGTCTACGATTGTTTATGCAAGCTTCGGCGATTTCTCGTCTCATATTCTCCTAGCGACCCTTACGGGAAAGCATCTGCATCGGGCACGGGAGACGAGGAGAGGGGGGAAGGTGCGAACGTCGCGAACTCCAGTGGGATCTGTACTCCAGTCAAAATTCGAGCACGAGCAGTGTAAGGCGATTAAAAGCTCTCTGCATACCCGGTTTCCTCGTTTCTTCACCTCAGAAAGTTGTGCCATATTTGCATTCTCAGGCGAATGAGAGCTGTTCCGTCCGCAGCATCCAAAACTATGCACTCTTAAAAGTCGAAAACAGAGAAACTCGTTCAAGGTAAAGGGTCGGTTCGTTTCGAGGATGTAATCCACACTGCGGCTTGCTTTTCACGTCAGGTCGTATCCCGGGACCCGGGGATCTCATCCTGCTCTACATCGTCAGAGTTTATCATCGCGGAAAGCCACCATTGATTTAGACTCGTCTTCTTTCTGATAGGAGTGCTTAGAAATAGAGGCTAAAGATGTCCATTTCAAACGACGTCCAGAGGTGTGCATACAGCAGTGCGAAATCCTTATCAGCAATCAATTGATAGCCATCAATTGATTGTTTTCAGGTGTGCTCGCCAGCCACCGTTCGTTCCAAATGCATACTTGATATCCTGTACCCACTGAAGACGAATAATTAGAAAATGCAGCTACAAATTTAATTTCATTTAGCAAAACGTTGCTTGCATGATATTGTGGGCTAATGTCGCATTGCTAATGCGAATTTCCTGCACTCTCAAACGATGGCCCTGTTGGTAGAAGTAGGAAACAGTGTCGTGAACGAACGTTTTATTCGTCCAACAAGGAGAAGAGTTCTCAAATGTTGTTTACCAGATTGTTCAATGATACCCGTTTTATCGTTTTATGTCATGTTTGATGGCCTCCTTGAGAAATAAATGATTCAAAGATCTCTCATGCACTGTGGTCCCTTCTTGCCCCCAAAATTAGCAGAGTGCGCTGTGAATTGGGATACTCTGAAAAATGATGGTTTAAAGTTTCTGCCTGAATGTGCGTGCATACATTAGCGGATTATATCCAAATATGCGATCGAAGAGAGCCATGCAATCTCGTCTCGAGGTGAAGTGACTATTCATCGTGTGCAGGCCCGATTGGTAGTTCGGAAATCTGAATGGCTAACATTCACTCGATTTGATGTCTTCTTACTCGTATTCAGTCTTCGCTCCCACTTTCACAGGCGGCTTCCTTGTGATGTGGGACGTGATGTAGTTCAAAGCGATGTCTTCACAATTCGAATTCTTAAAAGATCGTGGTTGCTGATCATGAAACTACACTCGCTTTGTCTATGTGATTCTTGATAGCTTCCGGAAGGCGATAGGTGTACTCGAAGAGGAATTCCTGATGAAAAATGGCTTGTAGCCACTCACTAGAACGCACCTTGTGAACAAATGCAAACGATGTGAGGACCATTGAATAGTCACAGCGCATTCCAGCATCGTAGTTGGGGAGGAAGGAAGATCCTCTCTCCACGAACGAGTGCCGTCTACTAGGAAAGCCCACGATCTGCTTTCGGTGTTCCCGCCATACTCTGATGAATTCCTCGACTCTAAATGACACTGGAGCAAACCTGAAGGCCATCTCAATTTCGTCGTGCGTAGAGTAGACGTCATCATCTAGCGACAGAACTGCATCAGTCTCTAGGCGATCAAAAGGGATGAACCGATTGTGGAGACTGTTCACTGCGGGGATGATGATCCTGCAAAGGAATTCATTCTGAGAATTGGAGAAGCTTTCACTCCACAGGGACATGGATAGAAGGCCAGTTGGCAGGTGGAAGAGTGACGATGTCGTTCCACACAACAATGACCTGTATTCCGTTTTCTCATCATCAATCTACACAGACCTTGTTCAGGTGCCTCAGTCCCATGAACCCTTGTAGCTGCTTCCTCAGCATAAAGTCCCTTTTGTACGTGAGGAGGATGACTTAAAAAGACTCTTTCATTGAGGGGATTAAACATACTCGTGAACTGCTCATCATCGTAGCTGCCGCCAAGTCCTTCTCTGGGATGATTTAATTAAAATGGATTCTACGACCACCATATACCTAAAGACTTGAGATGTCTCCCAGTGTGTACGGAGACCGAAGATATTCTGGATGGTCGGTGTCATATCGGGAAGCAGAGGCTGAGGAAGAAGTGGATTGGGAACGGCGACCGATGATCGCTGCCACGTCAGAGGCATCTCAAACCACCCTAACTCTCTATCTCTCTCTATAGAAAAACTACTTCGTGGTCTTGAAAAGATGCAGCAACGAAGATGAGAGGGTTTGCAATGGATTGAAGTCTCTCAGTCTTCCTCAGCTGGGGCATCTTTAGTGGAAGTTGCATCCTTTTGGATAGGGTTTCAACTAGTCCGCGAATGAATCCTGAAGAATGAAGTAACGAAATACACTGACTGCGATTCACCTGGAGCATCGGCCAGGTAGTTATCCAGTACTTCCCTTCCCCTCCGCCTCATCTCGACTATCGCTGTGGACGGCATTCGAGATATAATGGAGGGCAGAGTAGAGGCCTGCGAAGCCGCGATGCGAAGTGAGGCACCGCTCCAGTCGATGACGTCTTCATTCGCAACAGCCGTCGAAGAATGGAAAGGGACTCACCATCAAAGGGCATTGGAGCTGTCGTGGACATCACAATCGGAATGGCGCCTGCCAGTAAGATATCATGAATACTGCAAACATGTTCATTGCTGTTAACTAGGAGTCACTCACAACTTGCCGAAGTTTTCCTGTGGCGCCACAGCAACGAACGAGCAGCTACGGAGAAGCTGAGCGCATTGGCGAATCGGGGGGCAGTGGATTGTTGACGACTCATGAGTGGACGGAGATTCCGCCAAATCGAGGAAGCATACCACATGCTAGGAAAAATAGATGTTATTTCAGGCCTCGCACCTTTCGCGTAGCACCGATCGGTACTCTGTCCTTCCAGTAGTCTTCTTGTCTTTGTGGGGCAACAAAATGGGCAAAGATGTCTATGCCGTGACGATGGGATCTGCAGGCATTAATTTGCATCCATTCGAAGCTGTTCTTACTTTATGTCTATCGGTCCTCCAACGGCAAGTGCTCGTTGTCTGACGCGAGAAGGGATTTCTGCATGAGAAACGAGGACGTGGTTTCTACCCGTCCCGTTCCAGTGTACCAGCATTTCGATCTCATCCGCGCCTGCTGACTTCTGTTTGTTTCTTGTTTTTGGAGTTCTTACCATCCAACCGCGCGACGAAGATGCAGGCAGTTGAAGGGTCGTCTGTTGCATAGCCAGATCGTCGTAGTATGGCTAGCACAGTGTCATCGTTAGCAGAATTACCATAGACAAAAGTAGAGAGTGGCTCAGTCGGCACGCAGTTTCTGTGAAGAAATGGATTTCTAGGAGCTCTCGTTCAAAACACTCACGTGAAGTCAAAGTGTTCCTCATGATCGCTCAGTTCACGAGGAGGCAAACGCAGAGGGAGAACTTCCTTCTCTGTTTTTCCCGTTCCCTCGTCAACACCTGGTGCAATTGCAATCTTCGGAATCTGAACAGCACCAGTGGCCAATGACAAAACCCTTCCTCACCTTGACGCGGCTCCAAATGTAGGAGTACTTGTAGATACTGTAGATCATGAGCACAGCGACAAAGACATTAACCGCTGCTATAAACAAGCAGCGCTTTCTGTACGTTCAAAGGCTGTGTACCAGGGACAAATCTTCGTAGTCTCGAGATAAGTTGATGGGCAGCCATAGTATTACTCTTAGACGCCGTGATGAAATAGTGAGCTTCAAAATGCTGTCTCTGTTCTCGGTCTTCGATAGGATCTCTGGCGGGCGCCGCTTCGTATCTTCTGTCGCCATCGGCCACTTTCCCTCCCATTGCTAAGGCCTTCTTCCACTCTCGCATATTCTTGCGTGCCCTTTGATGAGGCAGAAGAACAGCGAAGACTCGTCCATCAATCGTGGGAGGAACGAGGCTCCCTCCCTCCCTTCCACCCCACAATCTCCACGGAGAGAAAAGAGATTGGGGAGGAGAGAAGGGCCCGTAGCCATTCTCCATAAGACGAATGGGTCAGTGCACATTTCTTGATGCACTCTAGAAGCAGAGGGGGAAGGGGGGAGAGGGGGTTAGCGGCTCTGATATGGGAGGGGCACATCTTCCGCGTGCGGGAATAGCCTTTTCGCATGATCGGGCGTAATCACTAGGTCCTTCCTTTTCCCTCCGTCCTCCATCTTCGCAGGGTCAATGGAGCGTTATCGGTCGCTCGATAGCAGATCAGTGGGAAGAACGGATGGGGCGCAAAAAGTTTCCCTCTCGACGGACGCCAGATATAAAGGCCGCCGCTCGAGTTCTCTCCCAGTGATGCAAAGACGAAAGGGCTGAGCCCTTTCGTCTTTGCCTGCAATTAGGGGAGAGGAGGAACGGAGAGGCCCGTCGTGCCCCTAATCAGACTCCCCTTGCACTCTTCTGGGTGGATGATTACGAGTAGCCCTCTTTTCCCTCCTCTCACCCTGCCAGGAGACTTCCGTTCCCTTTCGCACTCTGCTTCTTCTCACTAAAAGGCAGACTCGTCCTCTCCGAGGCCAAGTCACCTTACTTTAACGAGCCACTATTTGTGTGTGGGAAAGCAGTCGGGCCAATAATTTAATCCCCGCCATCTGATCATTTATTTGCACTCTCTCAGATTCTTACGAAGTGCAAATCGCGGGCTGAATATTCTCCGTTCGCCTATCTCCCAGTTGTTCTTTTTTCAGTGGCGCACTTCGCAGTATGACTGTGCCGGGCACGAGTACTGAGCAGCGAAGGGACGAGATCTTGTGCACGAATCAGAAGCATCTCGACGATGAGAACCTCGCCTTCTGGTCCCGTAAGTCATCTTCGCCCTGCCTCGATTTATTACCCCTTCCATGTGAATAAACAGCTTTCGTTGCAAAGCCGTTAGTTTCCATCGTTCCCTAGACTCCCACGGGAGATGAACATTACCTATTAATATCTGCAGCCCATCACATCCGTCGTACATACAACGAGATGGAACGCCGCAGCATCTTCCGTGAAGTCGTCGGACACTTCGAAGACCCAGACCACTGTGAACACACTCCCATCATAGGAGAAGTCAGGGTGCATTCAGACCAAATGCAAGTGCAACAAGGGCGTATTCTGCAAAAGTCCGATATCTCCGAGGCAGTGCATCGTCGAACGCGAAGATCAGTCATTATCAAGGTAGCCCATACTGTTATTTATCCACCTTTTGTCTCATTCAGAAACTTGCGAAGACGTACCAGAAGGGAATCAACGAGGCGCACCACCTTCGAGTGATCGCAGAGAAGCAGGACGAGGGCGTCCCCGACAGGTGTCCTCTATCGGGAAGTGAGGGAATGATCGTGGTTAAGTGATCTCATCGTTCGTCTTCTTGGGGGAATCCGTGAGCAGCACTACGACGCCCTCGTCCTCGAGCCACTCGGCCTTTCCCTCGAGGGCGTACTGGTATGAGCTATTCTCGGCTAAAGGACATTCCTCTTACAGCGTGGCTTCCGTGGCTGCTGTCTCAACCAGGAAGCGTGCAAGATGATCCTTCGCGACACCCTCAAAGGACTTGCTTTCCTTCACGACGTCAGTTGACACCATCTTATACCTGCCCATTTTCGAACTACTGTAAGAAAAAACATGATTCACGGGTTGAGCGTAAAGAGGTACTTGCAGGTTGTCGGAATCGTCCATCGTGACATCAAGCCCTCAAACATCTGCATGACGCAATACAATGCCTTCCAGGCGGTGGGTGATTATTAATCGTCTTTATCTGACATCTTTGAAGCCGGAAGAGGAGTGGACGGTGCACGTAAAGATTATCGACCTCGACTCGGCGACATCGCAGACAAACAACATCAATGGAAGGATTACTTGTGGAACACGCGGATACGAACCACCAGAGATGCTACTCAGTGGGTCCTCATTTTGTCCTGCTGTCTATGGCCGCATAGAAACGAGATGAGAGTATTTCGCTTCCGATCAAAGTTTCCATGTCTCTTTTTTCCTCATTGCTTTTCTCGACAGGTTTATACATAGATGGAATAAAGTAAATCCGTTGCAGTGTTGGACTACGACACGAAAGTGGACATCTGGGGCGCGGGGCTCGTGGCTATGAACGTGTCCCTCGGCTGGCTCGGCTGTCCCTTCAACCAGCACTCCGTGAAAGTTACCCTACTCTCTCTAATGGACATTTATCCAGGGCATCAACGCCCTCCACGAGATGGCGGCCGTTACCAAAGAGCAGTTCCAGCAACATTACCTCAAGGCCCATTACGACATGTCAGATGTTATTAAACCCCCTACACGTTGTGATTCAGAGCGACTGCGTATCCGAGAGTGGAGAAGATGGTGAGGAGGGAGATCAGGGACGACGGATGGAACGTATACTCTCTCCGCTCACGCGAAGAAGGAACTTCCGTAATGGACGAGGACATCCTCGAGGACCTCGTCAGTTCGCAAACGGAATTTTGGAGTAGAAATCATTACAGGAATCTGACTGGCGTAATTTCATCAAAGGAATGCTGCGTCTGATGGGCAGCGATCGCCCCTCTGCCTCCGAACTCCTCGAGGACCCAGTCATGACATAGTTTTAAATTATTCTTGGCCTAATATGTACATTCGCTCAACTTCTCCGGCAGAATACTAGAGCCAGCAGCTATTTGAAGCTTTGAAATCGAAATTAGACAATTTTGGCACACAAATTGTCAGTTTTTTATACCCTGTGGCAACTCCCACCACCTAATGTAATCATTGTATCTTCTGCACTGTTCAAGAATTTAAACTCTATGAGATGTTCTGTCCAGTATGCACAGTGTCCATTTTCTGAGTATTTAATAACTCTAAAAATGTCATGCCTCTCCAAGAGCGATTTAGTCTGCAACACTTTCAATGATTGCACATTTATTCGATCCGTAATAAATGATTCCGTAGCATGAGGGAAAGGAAAGGACATAACGCCACTATAACAACGTGGATGCGTATCCCGGCAGGCACTGGTGGTTGTCGAGTCGGGCGTGGTGATCGAACGTGAATCGATGAGAATGTGCGATATTACCAGCTCTGCGCTCGTGCAGAAACTCGCACATTCGACAGATTCCAGGTCTAATAGTAGGATTAATGTAATGGTCTTGCATCCAATCGAAGTGCCTGAAAAGAATATTGAGGCTCCATGGGCAACTGAAGAGTCTTACTCCATATACATCTCGCGGTTTCGAGTTAGATTCAAAAGATGATTTGCCAGATCCTTGGGAGAAGCAAAATCGTCAGCAGCGATAAAGAAGTTCCGTGGAAGAGCATCTCCGACTACTTTTCTTCGCAAAACAATTGGGACTATGAAGTCTTTAATGTGATTGATCTGAAGCTACTTTCCAAGATTCGAAATCAGTTTGATAACCTTTTCTGAGTAGTAGTCTGGGCAGACCGAATTCTCGAATGAGAGGTAGAAGAAGTACTTGTCGAATTGGATGTCTTCCGTTGGAACTTTAGTTCCTCCCGCGCATCGTCCGACCATAGTGACCGGCACGAACTTCTTGAGCTCGTTCGCGTATTCCTCCCTTTTTGACACTGTGTCGCAGTTCGAGACGACCCAAAGGATAGGGAACGCCTTCTTCGCGACGGCTGCTTGAATCTCAATGGTATTTGGAAGGTCATAAAACATCCGATAGTACTTGGCCTCTGCTGACCGACGGAGGATTCGGATTGTTGTAGTGAAAGATTGCAGAGGCATTAGCGCGAGGCTCCACAACAAGGTATGGATCATAAAAAGTCGCGGATCGCTCGTAATTAACGGAGGCATTGAAGAATCCTGAAGGCATCTGAAACACTGCTCAAACATCTTGCTCTGATCAGATATACCATTCTGTATTCGCTAAAGAGATCCGTGCGTGTCGGTGCCTCCTGGTTGTAATCAACGAAGAGCTCAAAACCATTCACTAAAGGAGAGTTCTATGATAGCCCACCTGTGATGGGTATCTAACGGGCGGCACGTCAAGATGATGCATCTTTCCTCCGTGAAAGACAACTGCGTCTGCATTCAGAATGTGCCTGCAAGGGAGTAATACCATATGCGATCTAAAAATAAAAAAAATGTACCTTCTACTCTCGGATACACGGCATTTCACCGGACACCAGTCAATTACGGTTTGCAATTGAGTTCGCATCGAGTGCCTCGCATAATATCTAGTCCACGCTAATATAAGCGGCAAGTCATCACGATTTGGAAGATCCCTGCTATTGAGCCATGTCTGAACAATCAAATAAAAATGAAAATAAATGAAACTAACCTTCTGATGACGTGATATCCGAAAAAGCATGCTCATGAGAACCGCTGTGATGATTGCGAAGACCATGTAGAATGGCTCTAGACAAATGAAGTTTCGAAACAACTTGGATGTTCTTACCAACATTCCGCATTATAATGAGGCTCGTAGGTACGAAAATCAATAAAGTAAACGATCTTGGATTGATCGTGCGAAGAGGACCGCTATCTTGCGATGAAATCGTGCGCAGTCGCAGCGCGGCGCATTGAGTGGACTCTTTCGGATCTACCGAGTCGAGCTGAGAGGAGAGAAAGTGAGTTTACACTGTCTTACGAGGAAGCAGAGACCATTCTATGCCTCTTTATCTTCATCCGAGATCTCCTTCTGCCACATTCACTTTCCTGCCTGAAGCGTCACAGAGGCAGCCATCACGTGAACAGATGCCAAAAATCCCACTAACAAATTTGGTCTGACAAAGAGTGTACCTCTTAATAAATCGAACGGGAGAAAATGTTACATGGCACCCGACTGCGATGTTCTGTCGCTTGCTATTGTAAGGCTTCTGGAATCACCAGAAGTCATGATCGATATACCCACAGTGATCTTTGGTGTCGCACATGGCGAGTGTTAAATAAAACCAAGTTAATGATTTCGCCACCTTGTTTCTTGTGGTTCAGTATACGAAGGACAGCCCCGCGATAGTGGATCGTAAATGGCCGTCCGCGACGTCGTTCCTTCCTCGGTCGGTCGTTCTCCTCTGCCATTCCTCGATCCTGAGGGCATCGAACAGTGATCTAAACGTTGTTTACAACAAGGCGTTCTTGCCTTGCGGGATTGCTTCCATTCTGATTCACGCCCCCATCGTTGAGATTTCATCATTCGATGCCGCCGCTGTCTTTTTGCTGCTTGCACAGAAGACTAATCATGTATTCTGCTTCTTCTCGAATGGTTGTGACGAATAAAAACATTTGTTAATGAACTCTAATATTTGTTTTTGAGATCGCAAACTAGCTAGACGTTCAATCTTTCAGTTTTGCCTTCCTCCTTGGCAGTTCGAATTTGTTGAATCATGTGGGAACTGATATCGATACTTTTGTTTGGAATGTTGCACTTCTATTTATCGTTTGTAAACGTCTGTATGTTTGTTCCTTCACTAACAGCATATTTTATTGTCGGATTCGTCCTTCCTCCGTGTTCAACATCAAAAATGACCCATTGCAGCTATGGAGAAGAGCGAGAAGGAGGATGTACTCGATGGAGGAGACGAAGGAGACAGGAGCGCCTCCTCCTCCGATGAAAGCTGTCACTCATACCCCCGTTCACTCGATTCTGACGACGAGGGACACCGGCTGAACGAGAGCCCGCGGAGGATCGCCATTGAGAAGATGCTGAAGGACAGGGGGCGCGTGGAATTGATGTCCCTTGACGAGCTCGAGAAGGCCATCGCATGTACGGAGGCAGAGATCAGCAAGGAGGTTGCATTCCTTACTCCGAGGACTAATATCTTCACTATCAGAAGTTCGTTCGCGTGGTTCGATTCTTCAGCCTCCGTCCGTGGAATGGAAATCAGAACGGGAAGTCGCACGAGGCATCCTATGATGTAATAAGAGGGCTGGGAGAGGAACGGTTGAAATGTTCAGATGGGCAATGAGGCAGACGACGAAGAGAGTGACTGTCCTTCCTCCCCATCTTCTGTCGTGGACACTAATCAGAGCAAGCGTAAGAGGAACGTCATCTCATGCACCGCCTGATCGTTTCCTTGTTCATTATTCCATAGACTGGAAACAAACATTGGTGTATGTCAACGTCCAGATAACCGATTAACTATTTTAAAAGTGCAATCTGTTTTTAATGCTATGATCGAAACAGTCATCCATAAATTGGGATCTAACTTCGAGATCGACTGAATCACGTGAAATGAATGCGTTGGTTTGCAATGCGAGGGATATCTGAATTCACTGAACGACGCGGCGATCATTATTTTCAGGCCTGGTGAGTTCTCTAGCTCGATTGAAAGATTCATTGGGCACACTGTCAGTTGCGCAGGACATGACGTTTTTGGTGGCGTTAAATTGTTGTCCAGTGGATCACACATCGAATGCACTCCTCACTCTACGAGATTTTTCCCGTAAATTGTCGACATTCCGATAGACACTCAGTTTACTCAGTTCGGATGACTCCACTTTGCGGTGCGCCGACACCTTGCAGACCTGAAGAATCATCACGAATTTCACTGCGACGATTGCCACCATTACCTTTCGCTACTATTCGACAAAGATGGCACTCAGCTTGGCCACTTGAACATAAAAATGATTTACAGGTATTTCAGGGGTTGATTATTGCTGACTCACCATCCGCCAGAAGCTTGGACGTTGCGCGGGCCCCGTGATATACATAGTTCTGCAGGGCACCAGGCAATGAACACTGCCCCCTCCCATTCTTCCTATGGATTACAGGCATTCTTCCAGTCTGAAAACTTCTGCTGGTCTGCGCTCACGCTTCCATTGGCATCGGGGGGAGCGGGGGGGGGAATAGTTCACAAAAAACTCCAAGGATACCGAGCTCGGAGAGTGTAAATTGTGTGTGCATTCGTAATGAGCAATGTGAAATCATCCATGGCTGTCTTCAAGAACGGATAGAGGCAGTATTCATGGGTTCTCGGACAGCGCCGAAACCCCTCCCTCACCGATCAACTTTTTTGACGATCATCTTTACTGATTGATACGCATCTATTGGTACATATGGGGGAGGGGGGCGGGTGAAGCTGCTCACGAAATAGTCCAAGACATCTGCGGATACCAAACTCGGACATACTGTGAAAAGCTTATGATATCTGCAGTACCTCAGGATACTTTCGAGTACAGTGATTTTTTGTTTGCCACATGACTCTGATCAATTCCTGTGAGCAAGGGCATTCTTGTGACCCATACTTAGTTGACCTGGGATCAGAAGCAATCTGCGCTACTCTAATCTGCGCAACAGAAGCAACAGAAGGAGACCTATCTTCTCACCTTCCTCCCTTTCGCTCTGCCGCCTCGGGCCGATCGCGCCTCCCAGGGGCCCTCTATCTTCTGCGTCTCTATTAATCCCACTATCTCGGCCTTCTCTCTTTCCCTCACCTCCCTTACTCTCTCTCTCTCACTTCTCTCTTTCTCTCTTTCTCTCTCTCTCTCGTCGGCAGGCCCGTACATGCAGCGAGACGGAGTCATTCCTTCTGCTGGGTCATTTGCCCCCTCTTTTCTTTGCCGCTAGCATCAGTCCCTCATCTAATCCAATATTATTATTTTTGAACTATTGTAAGACTGAACTCACCTGATCGCAGCCGCTCGTCTCAGTCTATCGCGCAGTAGCACGTATTCGTTTCCCAAATGATCTCGATTCATAGGTCGTCATGGATCGTCTTCCTTCCGAGCCTCTGAAGACGAAGTCCATGACGGAACAGCCGGTAATGCTTGACAAGGAGAACGAGGACCCTCGTGTCGTCGAGAAGAGGCAGCTTCCAACTGCTGCTCGACTCGATGACGATGGAAGGAAGAGGAAGCGAGGAAGGTAACAGTTGTCATACAAGTAGTAACCACGGTCTTTTCTTCTTCAGACCGGCCAAGGCAAGCAAGAAAGTCCCTGTGGATGCGATGATACTGACAGACAAGTCGGATGAGGCTGGAATCGAAGGAAACGCAGAGGCAGCGCAGACCGAGGAGAAGAAGAAGAAGAAGCGCGGAAGGTTGTCGCATTCTCCCTTGTTGTGATAGCCTTCTCTGTATTCAGGTCCCGCAAGGCTGCAGCAGAGATTCCGGAAGGATGCAATGCGAAGGAATCCGCTAGAACGACTACGGCGACAGCCAAGGCAAATGGTGGGTATATTTCGACGGGTTCATGCATATTTCAATGCAGTTATCGTCGACGAGAATAAGTTATTTGACAATGTGCTAAACTTCCACTTTTTGAGTTGGGTTTGATAGTTACTGTAGGGCGTCATATTCGTGGCCATGACATGGCGCTTTCGAATGTGGGCCCTTGGATCAGATAGCCAGCGGACATAAGCTCCCCTCCATTGGTAGTCGGGGATGAGTCATTTGTTGCCACAGATTGATGCGTATCTATCAATCTGTGGCAACAAATCTCTCTCTCATCTACGGACGACTAGCAAGGATCCAAGTCGTGATGAAATACCTGGACGAAAAAGGCATCAAACTGCAGCCGATAACCTATGTGAGGACAAAAGAGAATCCTGCGGACTTCCTCACCCGTCATCAACTTGGAGAGGACCTCGCAAAGGAAGGACACATGTTCTACACAGGCCCTCACTGGCTCTCCGCCCCAAAAGAATCATGGCCCCGGACATCTCCTTCACTGCGAGTCTACAAGTACAATGAGGAGGAGGAAAAGAATTCTGTGCTCGTCGCAGCCACCACCACCAGGATCTTCGACAAGCGCGAGGAGTATCTGGATCTTCTCTCCTTCAAGGATATCAGTAAACCTGCATTATCTATCGGCGCTGCAGGATTCATCGCCCGATTCATGGAGAATCTCTACAACAAGGCACGGACCAAGGGACTCCTTGACATGAATCGAAATCGCATTGAACCCCTCTCCTACAAGGAGAGAAAGAACGGATACAAGATCATCATCCGGGTGCAGCAGGAACTCGCCGACGTCAAATCGCATCACGAGGTCACGTCTGGCCGAGTAAGGAAAGGAGAAGACGGGATCTACCGACTCATACAATCGCATCTGGCCAACATGGACCCAGCCATTCGAGAACCGGACCCCGTCTTCCTCCCGCTGCCCGGCAAAACTGTATCCAAGTACACAGGAGATTTCATCGACAAGACCGTGAGGGAGATCCACGGAACCTCCGCTCATCAAGGACTCTCCTGGGTTCTAAACGACTATAATCGCATCTACTACACGCCCCGCATCCGGGAACACGTCAAGAGGATCATAAGCGAATGTGTACCCTGTAGGAGAACTAACAATTTTCCCTACAAGTACAAAAAGTCGGAACCTCTACCTTAAAAAATCTCGAGTAAGAAATGGCATCCCATTCTCTTCAACTGGACTCGATATACTCGGACCATTCCAAGAAAAGGATACCAACAAGAAGATATGGATCGTCATCTTCACTTGCTTCAAGACCAGGTTGATGCATCTGGAATGCATCGGAGGACTCGACACGAATACCCTCTTGGACGCTCTCACGCGATTCTGTGCACGGGAAGGAGTACCCGACAATCTTCTGTCCGATGGAGCTGGAAACTTCAAAACGGCAGCGAAACTCTTCTCAAATGCATTGCTCACGGAAAACAATAAATGGATCGAGGAGATGGCACGACAACAAATCGAATGGAAGCACTCCACTTCACACGCACCATGGATGGGAGGAATATACGAACGGCTCGTGGCGATGATCAAAAAAGCATTGTTCCACGCCATGGGGGGGACCGGGCGGTACAAATGGAAAGGAAGCCACTCTCCGACAAAACTGCATCTAGACTCCTCAAAGAGCAGGTCAACGCCAAGGAACAAGTATTGGAAAGGTTCTGGAATTCATGGGAAGCCAGTTACCTGTCCATGCTTCGCGATCGGCAACTTGCGGAGATAGATGCCAAAAAACGTATCCATTCCGCTCAACCTCGAGTCGGAGACGTCGTTCTCGTCGTGGACGAATCTGGAACCAACCCCAGGACCCAATGGCCACGGGCGAGGATCGATTCCATCCAAGGACACACCATCAACCTCACCACGACCAACCGGCAATGCATCAGCAGCACCGCTCGCCACCTCATTCCCCTGGAAATCCGAGTACGCGGGAGCGAGGAGGAGGAGCAGGAGGACCCCGGACCATCGCGACGCATCACTCGAGCGATGACCCGAGCTTTGAACCATTAGGTTCGGAGCTCCATCAATCGAACATAATCGCATCTTTATCTCCATTAATTGCATCTTTATAATTGCATCCGGATCCGCTGAGCCAACAATGAATCCCGAATTGTGTAGCTCATGTGGGGAACACATCCCCCACCGTCCACGTTGACGCTGTTGTACAGCGCCTACGATGGATAACAATTCGCTGCGATCATGGGAGTTATCACCCCCACCGTTCATGTTGGCTCAGCCCTTCTTCTTTAAATGTATCACTGAATTGCATCATAATGGCATCAATCGTCCCCAAGACGATCCTCATAATTGCCTTCCCTCGCTCTCTCCGGAGACCGAAAAAAGTGGACAGAAATGTATCTTACTGGTGGCTGGGAGATAGCTGCACCGGAGGCTGACAAGAAGAAGCCGAACTTCAAGTTTGTCGTCGTGTTCAAGTTCAAATCCAAGAACGTCCCTCCAGCCCTTCCTTGCCCCCACAAGGTCCCTTTTTTGCCACTTATTCTCTTCTTTCTCTTTTATGTAGCATAATTTTATTGTATAGGCCTCAAGGTCTCTTTCCTTTCTGTCTTATTCTTCCCCCAAATTTAACCCCCTCTGTGTTTTTCGTAAGAAGTTTGATTTTTTTAGTTTTTGTTCGGTCTTCATGTTCTTGTTCTTCAAGTTTAACGGGCAATATGTAAATATGTTGGGTCTAGCACACCCATTTCTCCCCCATCAACAATCCCCTTAATTGCATCATAATAATAAGAATTTCATCATTCTTCGTAATAGTATTCTGTCTTCCTCTTGGGGATTTCTGCGCCTCCTGTTCAACTAGTATCTGGTGCGTGTCGGGTAGGGCTGTTGATGCGCTGACGAAATTGCATCATGTAGTGGATAGGCGGGCTCGCTGTTAGATGGAGGACTTAAGAAGTGAGGCGTTGAGGAGTGATGGAAGTAAACTGGATGTCTACTTGCATGATGCTAGAGTTTCACCTCCTCCTAGAGGAGCACTCCCTTACACTCGCCCCTACCTTTCTGCCTTGTGGCGGGGGCGGGAGTGTGGCGGACCGGTGGAAGGAAAGGGATGTATGGTCCCCGGGAGATAATGAGGCCGCGATTGGGGAATCCCCTTCACTGGAGCAGTCTGATGGCACGATTGCTCGGATGAACTGCGAAGCCGAGAATCTAGAACTTCAAGAGCTCGCCCTGAATCTGGAGCAAGCAGTGAGGAAGGAATACCCTGGTCGATTCGACGACCTCTTCCCCAACGCTCCCACCTCGACAACCAGAGGGACCACCAAGCCAGCGGTAATATATTGTACTGCTTGAAAACGTACCACTTATGTATATGGATCCCATACACAAGCGAACTTGCATTTTCAGTACCGCGAGGACCTCCAGAAGTGTAACGAGCGATTCGCCATCCACACTCGGCGACATGGGGAGCCTCCCGTCCTCGCCTTCGACTGGACCTGCGACGGCGGCAGCGACAAAGCGATTCCCGCTCCTCATGAGGTTCGAACTCTCTTGACATATCCATTGAAATGCGCTTGAAGCTCATCGCGGATGTCGAAGTTACGGCAGAAGGTCAGCGTGCTATCGATGCCAATCATTTGAAGGCCAAGGAATATGCGAAGCAAAGCAGACGGAAAATTCCAGGAGGGTCAGTTAACGGAGTCAAGAATTAAACGAGAATTTAACAGCAGGTGCAAGGCCCCCTGTGAGTGCGCCATGATACTAGAGACTCCCGACCAAGCAGAGGTGCACGAGAAGTACTCCCTCTCCAACCCCTGCTGCTTTGGGCCAGTGCGTATTCATTAATATTATGTTTGGATATTGTTAACCAAGGCGAATCTTGAATTCTTTTCGGGTGCAAATTTGTCTCTTTCAGGCAGTCGCCGCAGCGGAATACAACCGCGGGAACGGCATGGGACGCATCGTCCCTGTCGCTGTCGACGCTGCGAGGAGATTCCAAGCGCGCTCGGAAGAGATGGGCACTGCCGCGATGGCCCTGATGGCTGAGGAGAAGCGCGTCACGGAAGTGCAATTCTGCACTGACGCGTGCGCGTGTAACTCCGAGGATGCCAGTCACGGCAGGTGCACGCAGAGGATGAGCCAGGTACATTTGAACACCGAAGAAATTAAAAGCCCGCGACTTCTCGACAACTCACATTACAACCATTAATTGCAGTACCAGCGCAAGGCTCCTCTCGTCATCTTCCGTCATCCCTCGAAAGGGTGGACGGTGCGGACCCTGTCCCTCGTCCAGTACGGAGAACCCATCGTTCTCTTCTCGGAAGAGGTTCGCAGATCGTTTCTAGATTGAAATATATACCTTGGCATTGCAGGTCCGTCCTGCTTCCGAGATCAGACGAATCAAGGAGGACAACAAATTCGTCGACGGTCTCCCTTCCGAGAATTGGGTGTTCGATATGACCGTCGTCGGAGGGTATCAGAAGAAATCGGACAGCAGGATGTGAGCGTTTCGATGGTCGCTAATAACTGAGATTTTGCAGGGATGAGATGGGTGATGTAGACCCCGCGCGTGACCGGCTCGGCCTCGATTTCCGCTTCAGGGGAAACGAGAGCCGATACGTCGGCCACAGCTGCGGCCCCAACGGCAGAGTCGTCTCAGCCTTCCCTCACAGGTAATGCGCCCTCGGGAAGAGTGTACACTCCACTCAGGGAGGGCACCTTATTCCCCCACCTCCTCCTGGTGGCAAGATGCGACATCCCGGCGGGGGATGAAATTACCTTCGACTACGGTTTCACAAATGATAAGGAGAACAAGTGGTTCTTCAACCCGTGCACGTGAGTGTTTGTTTCTGTCGCCCTTGTAAGCTCGACAACTTTCCACGATAAACATTCTTCTTACAGGTGTGGATTCGACCACTGCCGTCTGCCACCTCCGAGGGATTAATGACTCGCCCATGCCATCCAACTGCGATATGCAACAATTGTAATATCTATGTTCTCTAAGCTTTTTAATCACGATCTTGAAGATACTATTCAGCTATGGATGATAAGCTTTATTTTTATACTTGAGATAGTTTGTAAATCGCAGTCTTGAAAATACGTCAATCATCTAGCTTACCAACCGTAGATAAGCGTCATTAGTCAACAACTGTTTCTCTGCGTTGTCTCCTACATTCCTTAGCATAATATAAGTCCCCTTCTAGCGATCGTGGAAGAATGAACTCTGATCTACCGTTGGCCTTTTTTTCATGGCTCCCCGCCATTCCTCACCTAAGACTCTCCTTCGTAACCCGGAACGTTTTAATTCCCACGCCCGGACATCCCCCAATCATGGACTGCGCTCTCTTATGATCTATCCCCCATTAGCCTCTTTTCATGGTCAATTGAATTACACAGGTCATGAAACGGGGTTCGATGAGGTAGATCAAAGCGCGCGCAGTCCGTCTATTTTGTTGATATCCGGAATTTGCAGTGTCAAAAATTCTGATTTCCGTTCGAAATTTTACGTTCATTGGAGTTTTCTAAACAGTGCCCAATCAATGTGCTTGCATTCTTCACAATGAGTTCCTCCGGCGAGAATGGCCATGGTGGTGAGCGATAACTAGGTCGAAGAGGCGAAGATTGCCAGAGTGTTATGATTGGTGTCACAGGCAGAGAGTCTTTACCTGTGCATCAACAACCGAACATTTATTCATACAGATCAGGAGATGCTTCACATTAGGATAGGGGCACGGGGAATATTTAGCGCTGTGATCAATTTCGGAAGGCAAGGTGAATTTCGTGAGAGTATAGGTATCTGCAACCTTCCATGGCTCGTGAAAGATTTTGATGCAGATGTACAGTGAGAATCACTACCGCTACTTCTTTCTAGTGCATACGCTAATTCATGGACAATGCAAATAAGGCATAAATTCTCTATATCTTGATGAGCTGAATCACGGCTTTAACTGAGAACAGATCGGGGCAGTTGAAGCCGCCCATTTCAGCTTCCATTCCACCACCAAACCCTCCAACCTAGGCAAAGCGACGGACCACTGCATCCCTCTCTTGGTGTGCTTCTTCTCGTGTACACTAATGTGTTCGGGTGCTGACCTTCGCGTAAGGACTTTCCTGTCCGCGGTGACACCAATCATAACACCATCTGGCAGTCTTCGTTTCTTCGATTCCCTTATCTCTCACCACCAGACGGGCCAATTCGGCTTCTCTCTGCCCTTGCGCAGAACAAAAGAGGACTGCGACTGTTTATGTCAGAAGCTGATGGCGGAGATTCCCCAGATCAGATTCTCCTTGTGACCTGCCCATTGATCGGCACCGACTCCTCCTTCCTCCCTTCCTCCCCCGTCTACTCCTGACCCTTCCCTCACTCTTCAGCCCACTCTCCTCCTTCGTGATTAACATGATTCCTTGCCGACATTTGCATGCCAGTCATTACAGAGATGGCAGTCTACTGTCCTTTACTCACATTCTTCCTCTTCTTCTTCCTCTTCATCGCCCTCTCCGTCTACGATGACTACAACTGCCACAAGTTCAAATTCTTCTGGGAGAGGAACGACGGTAAGTACTCTCAATCAGGGAGGAGTGTTGGTGGGAGCGAGCTAAGGAGGAGAGTACGGGGATTGCGTGAGGGGGAGGGGAGGTGTGGCGTGGGCGAATAATCGAAATATGGATAGGGGAATATGGGCATGGAACGGGAGATATCTTAATATTATATTAGGAAATCCTAGAATGAGCTTTCCCTTTTCAGCGATCCTCGTCCACTTCGCTCGTCGTTCCCTCGTGGCCATTCTCCTCGCTTTCATCTCGACTCTTCTCTCTCTTCTCGTTGGTTGCTGCGCCGCCCAGGAGGACAAGGTATATACCAAACTCTTCACCCCTCCCTATTATATCCACTCTCTCTTTCTCTCACCTCTCTCACTCGATCACTCTTCGGCAGGTCCACATTGGCAGAGAGTCCTGCCTTCTGCTGTGTTACTCCTCTTTTCTTCATCGTTACCATCATCCATTTTACCGTTCCTCATGATCTAACTCAATACTACCGCGCACATCAACTATTGCAATTCCTGTTCCATCCACTGGGACTGCCACCATCCGCCTTCACCCCCATAAAGGTTTCCATCTAAAGAATGGTCTTGCCTGCCTGATCGCATCCCTCCCTCCTTCAATTCCGGCCAGGTATTTCATAGTGCAGATCGCACACGGACCGAGCTGGAGAATAAGGCATGCGTGCATGACTAGACTCTGACAGTGGTTAGGTTCCATGAGCTCAGCAAATTCCATCATCTCCTCGCACAAACTCTAGCTTGCATAGATCACTGCCGTATTCAAGTGGTCAAAGGAGGACGATGGAGAAGAAGGGTCGGAAGTCCGTTCCGTGGCCAGGGTACTCACGGATCGTCTCCATTCTGCCCCTACCGGTGGACGCGAAGACCACTGTTTGCATTAATGGCTTTTAATATATACCAGGCGGACCCCGCCGCCTTCGGAGGCGAGGGCCGCCTAGTGAGTGATGTTTTGGTAAAAATTTTGTTTTCACCCCAAGTTGTTTGGTAGTCATTTTTAGCCAATTTGGACCGATTCCGTAAATTAGTGTAGATACAATTTTATCTACAGCCGTAAATTAGGATTCTATTTCACGGTCAGGGGATATTTTACGGTCGCGGTTACGGTAGAAGTTTTCTCGGGACCCGAAGTCGTTTGGTCAAGGCCCCAGGTCTTGAGGACCCTTCTATGCACATGTCATCACGCACGGACGCACCGACAAACACGCCTTTTATGTAGTAGTAGATCAGAATGAATCAGCCTTCTCATCCACGAATTTCATGGATGACGCCCTGCCCTCTCTCCTCTCTTCTCGCTGATACTTTCCCATTCGCTATACCAGCTCTCCCCATACTCCGACTTATTGTCAATCAATTTTAGAACCCTCATCCTTCCAAGAAAATGCCGCGTATTCTTGGCGATGCGAAATTGGAGTCATACCGGAAATTGTTGCAGTGCTCAGTCTGCTACGAGCCCTTCTCCAAAGGTGTGGGCAGTATCTATTATACATTTACGATGTTGCATGATGCAAGCGAGAATGAGGTCCTGAAGTTGATTGGAACTCCAACGCCTGTTTCGATATCATGGGGACCGCAAGATTGCCAAAAAACTGTCCCAGGATAACTACTTGCGATTAGCAGATCAATGTGTAGTATCGTCTCTGCGGCCCAACTAACTCTGATATTTCGCAGCCGAATGCCCAAATTGGTACCATGCTTGTAAACAAGAAAACGCTTTTTTCTGGTCCAAATTTGGTGCAAAATTGGACCAAGTTCTGTCCATAGTTGGACCAATATTCAGTCCTCTCCAAACTTGGACCAACGAAATAAATTTCGGTCCAAGTTTGAACCAAAATTGGAAAATCAAAACAGATTTCTTGTTGCGAATCATGGTACCAAGTTTGTGGGAAACACCAGAGAACCCGAATCCGGTATCAATTCGTATCGCTTCGCTCCCCTCGTCAACCGGGCACCTATGGCACCGGATTCGGGGTCGGTAGGCCTCACTATCAGAACAATACCTCACCTTGATCTACTGCAGGTATTATTCATGGAAGGGTATTTTGCAATCTTGTGAGCCCAGATAATATTTTTAACAATCTAAGTGTCATTTTTTTGCATTTGAATAAGTACACAGAAGCCTTGGGGAGTTCAGATTATCAAGCGCGAAAACTCTTTTATGCAGCTCATCGGCCGATGTCAATGCCTGGGTGCAGCCACAAAGTGGGCGAATACTGTATCGAGCGGCTGCGTAAAACAGCGTTGGTATTTTCTGCCTTCGTTTTAATTGATTAAACGAGTCGTTTAAATCAGATATGAAGTAGACATTGCAGGACGGAGTTGAATCAGGACTGTGTCAGCAGTCCTGGCTGCGGACTCCAGCACGAAATCGACGTAGTGATATCGGTAGATCACATGATCCTCGGTATGGTCTTTGATTCGGAAACCCTGACTCGGGATTGGAAGCGATTGTAAAGATATTGTCCGGTATTATAATGATGCGGAGTCTGCCGCAGAAGATAGATCACTACGCTGCTTACCGCGAAGGTAGTTCGCGCGTCGCCTCCGCATCACTATAATACCGGACAATAGGACGGGTGTTGCAATGACACTAGAGGGGATCAGGTTTTGTTGGGAACATGTCTTTACTGGAATGGGAAACGAAATAGTCAATTTGATGACTGCGGAGTTCGTTGTAACAAGCTAACTTTTCAGAGATCTCGGATGGGCTGGCAGAAAAGTGCCCAGAGCACGAAGAATTTGTTCGAACGCAGGAGCATGCTGAGAACCAGCTGAAGGAGCTAGAGGCCAAGATAGATGAGCCAACGAAGCTCATGGTGCAAAAGTCGCGGGAGAAGCTTCGAGAATTAGGAGCACTGCACTTTGTGTTCTCTGCAACACTGGTACCAAAAATGTTTTCACCCATAATGAACTTCGATTTCAACAGAACACGGATCACATCAAGGAGAACATCAGGGCTCCCGGGCCAGACATCGAAAATCTCCTGGAAGCTATTTCGATGACGAGAGCTGCCATGCGGAACACCCAGCTGGTCAAGGTCTGCAAAATATTAGAAGATCTATGGAAATGAAATTTCAGGTCTTGCATGACGGCCTGTTCGACCTCAAGGCCAAAATCGTTGCCCTGATGGAGGGCGATGAGGCCGTGGACGCAGAGGGAAGCGAAGAATGAGAGGATACTGATCATGAGCTTGATCGCCTTCCCCCGCTCCCGACCGCATCAATCCGCATGCCAAGCAAATTTATTGAAGCACAGAGCGCTAGCTACACCTTCATTGGCTTCGGGCAACAGTGATATCAACAATTGTAATATCCATCTATTCTCTCTAAGCTTTTTAAATCACAGTATTTAAGATACTATTAAGCTATGCATGATAAGCTTTATTTCTGTATTTGAGAAGGTTTTAAATCGCAATCTTGAAAATAGTATTCTAATCATCCAACCATAAATAATCATCATTAGTCAACAAATGTTATTGTCCGGAATTAAAGTGATGCGGAGGAGACGCGCGAACTACCTAGCGCTAAGCTTCGAAATGATCTATCTACTGCCCTTCATTACATTCATTTCGTAGCCTAGCGCTAGGTAGTTCGCACGTCGCCTCCGCATCACTATAATACCGGACAATACTATGCGTTGTCTCCGGCATTCCTTTGCATAATATATCTCACCTTCTAGCGACCGTGCAAGCAAGAATGTACTCTGATCTCCCGTTGGCCCTTTTTTCATCTCTCCTCGCCTTTCCTCAGCTAAGACTTTCCTTAGTTTTTCCTTCAAGAGATCTTGAAAGTGCTTAGTGGATTGCTGCAATGACTGAAAGTATAGCCCCCACCTACAGTTTTACCTCCTTTCATAACTGGTAGAGTACCATTAAATGTTCTGAATTCCGTTCGAAGTATTACGTTCATTGGATTTTTCTGAACCGTGCCCAGTGAATTTCCTTACTATTACACTGCGAAACTGACATACAGCTTTTCACGGAGAATTCAGTAGTGCTGAACGCCATTTCAAGCTCTTTGACGCCTTCTTTTAAAATATTGCGATGTCGAAAATAGGAAGTGTTGACACCAGCTACTACGATCGCTTGAACAGCTTTATCAGTGATATCTTCAAGATTTATGAACTCAACATGTCAATCTTCTTTGATCTTTCCCTTCCACATTTAGATAAACTTCAAGAGCACTGCATATGTGGCGTACAAGAATAACAGAATAGAGCACACAACTACAAAAGCTACGTCAACCATGTAATACTGAATGAAGTTGAGATCGAGGCTCGCAGGTATCATCGTTTCGATTTCCCCGAGACTGTAAAGAATCGTTGTTATCGGAACAATAATGACGGACTTCCTGCAAATTCGACATGCTCCAATAGGAGTTCCTCCGGCGTGAACGGCCGTTTCGAAAGAAGGAATGCCATTCTTTTTGCGTTTTCGGCGAATCTGTCAATGGAATCTTTAATGACGACGATGGTGATAGAATGACCTTGGACCTTCGAGAACTTGTTTGATGATTGAAGCTAGTTTCTCGTCATTGGTGAGTTCGAATTTGTCGTAAACGAGTGCGACTCCTGCGTGTTGCATCATGCCCGAGTTCCTGCAAGAAGATATGAGGGAGTTTTCGATAACGAGATAATGAAACCTCGGCTGATCAACATTGAGAGGGATAAAGATGCCGGGGACTCCTCTTTGAGCACACTCGAACGTCGACCCTGCACCGCCATGCGAGATGAACAGGGTTAGACGGTGATCGGCTGCAACGATCCTGTTTCAAGTCCATTCCCATCTACTCACCCAACAAGTCGTTCTGAGGAGTCCACTTGACCAGGCGCAGATTCTCCACTGCCGCCGCCTCGCTCGTGGCAAACTCGTCCTCCGGCTCTTCGTACTTCCAGATGAACGTCACGTTCGGTAGACGAGAGAATGCCTGGTGTGTCCCGAGGGCCTTATTACCAAAACATACTTTGTTCGGCCAAAAGTCGATTATAGAACATTCTAGAACAAAAAATGAGAACAAAATTCGATATTCCATATTATTTGACCCATTGCCCTCCGAAAGGATTTTAAATTTTTTTTACGTTTTCGTCCACGGGGGAATCTTATTTTCATATTTGGTCCAAGAAAAATCGGTTATGGGGTCTAATTATTGCCTTTTGTAAAAGTGCCTATTCTGTTTTTAATGTTTTTCTCGAAATAATTACCCTACGGCAACTCTGATTTCTTATGCAAAATGTAAACTGATGTCTCCTGGTACTAACATAAAAATATCAAAAAATAAAAAAATGCCCCTTTTTTTGCAAAGTGAATATGAGTGTTCAAAAACCTCGATTTTATTGCAAAGTTGATGCCAATTAAGACGCGTTATTTGTAAGATTCGAGCATGCCCGGACAAGCTTGTATTACCGAGGGGAAGGGACGGGGGTGCCGTGTTTTTTGCATGATGGTGTGTCCCGCGGCCCCGACTACCAATATATACGTTGTTTGGGGAATCGTTGATTCTAGGCCCTTCTAGAACAAAAAATGTGAGCAAAACTCGATATTCCGTAATATTTGACCCATTGACCTCCGAAAGGATTTTAAATTTTTTTAACGTTTTCGTCCTCGGGGGCATCATATTTTCATTTTTGGTCCAAGAAAAATCGGTTATGGGGTCTAATTACAGCGGTTTATAAAAGTGCTTATACGGTTTTTAATGTTTTTCTCGAAAAAATTACCCTACGGGAACCTATCATTTCTTATGCAAAACGTAGACTGATGTCTCTAGGGTACCACAAAAAAATTTTAAAAAATTTGAAGATATCCCTTTTTTGCAAAGTTCATCGGAGTGTTCAAAAACCCCGATTTGATTGCAAAGTTGATGACAATCACCTGTTTATATCTTTATACCACAGGGGAATCAAATATTCTAAATATATAAAAGTTTCTTGTACTGAACCCACTTACCACTTCCACACATACAATATTGGGTGGCTTGCCAAAAATGACTGGACATTTGAGAGGTAAGGGGGTACCTCATGGATTTTTTTCAACCCGTGATACGGGTATCATGGTCCAAAGGCAGTGTGGGGCGGCAATCCCCCCAACATTCTATGTGCGGAAATGATTGGTAGGTTATATACAAGTAACATTTATATATTTAGAATATTTGATACTCTTGTGGTATAAAGATACAAACAGATGAGTGATGCCATTGATGCCAATCATCTCTTTGTATCTTTCCAACAGTTGGATTTGAAATATTCTAAATGTATAAAAGTTGCTTGTATTGAACACACCTACCACTTCCACACATACAATGTTCGGGGGT
>JACMIG010000694.1:8795-27643 GCA_014805385.1 Levipalatum texanum
GGGATAGGGCCAGATCGGTCGACCCCCACCCCATCCCACCGCCCCATCCTTCCTGTGTGTAACGTTTGCATCGCTCGCGCACGTATTCTTCTTGGATCCACGGGCGCGGGGGATGGGGACGCGTTGTCTGTAGGTTGTTCTATCGGATGGCCGAGAAGCCTGGGGTCTTTGTGATTACGCCCTTTGTGTGGTTACGAAAATATCTTTCACATTTTAGTCTTAGCAAGTGTGCTCCTCGCCAGAACGTATCCGAATATAAGGCAAGTTGTCTGTATTTTTCTAACTTAGGCGAAAGTTTGTGACTTGAAGTGAACGATCCATATTTAGGGCCCTTAAAATGAGCCTCAATTTCTCGCTGCTAGCGTCTTCTTGTCCCCCTAGCTATTTATTCTCCCGCTGCTGCCTTTCCTGGATCGCTATTCCGAGTATTCCTTGTCCTGTTTATAGCGCCGTGCACGCACACGAGAAGCATCGTTCGAGGAATTGCTCGTGCGATGCCATTCATTCCGCTTTATAATGCCCTGTAGGACTCAGAGATTGCCACGTGGTGGATATTAAAGAAGATCTGGCCGGAAGGTCTTGGCAGAATGCCAACTGTATTTTCATACGTATGTGATATTGCACCACGATTTAAATTGGCATAGTGCCAAGTTGCCAGTCATCCGTTAATTGCACCACCACGTGTTCTCACTCTGCTAGCCTCAAGGTTTAGCTTTGTGGCTTTGTGTTAGAGGAGGGAGGAGGAGGAGGAGGAGGGGCCTCGCCCGCATCCATGATCTAGTGCTAGGCTGGGGGCCATTTTGGAGACGCCTCCTGGGTCCACATGCACCCAGAGCCCCCCCGGCGCTTCTCCGATGTCCTTGAGGCTCATCTCCTCTAATTCGTCCCCATCCTCTGAATTATGTGATGCCGCTTGTAAGACTGCCATTTCGTCATATTCTTTCATTTTCGTCTTTCTATTTACTTCGGCGGGCGAAACGAAAGGGGGCGCGTGGTGGAGATGGTTGGTCCTCTGCTTCTTTTCCATCTCTCTCGCCTCCTTGTTCTCTAACCTCCCTCGTTCTCGCGTCCCTCTCACCAGCTCTCTCCCTCTCTCCGTGCAACGTGCATTTGCGTAGGAAATTCGGGAGGGTGCCCTAGAGATCATGGGGCGATGAGAGAGGGAAGAGAAGCAGACGGCCCCGCCGGCCCTGTCTCGGAGAGTGTTCACAAATGGGATCGCGGGCTTTTCGAGATAGATTATTATTTGGGCAGCCAGACAGCTGCCCTTTGATCCACTCGCAATATATAGTGGAGTTGGAGAGGGAGGGCGAGAGGAGGGGAGGCGAGGGAGGGGAAGGGCTACGTGAGCTCACCGTGCGATCCGTGCACAAAGCGAGTCTCCGTGGGGGTAATTGTCGGCGCTGATCGAGGGACCCGTTGAAGTTTATGGGGGCTCGTTGAAATTTGCAGGGGGACTAATGCCTTGAGCGCAATTGGCATCATCATCTAAGTGCTAAGGACTTGGAAGTCGTTGTGGACTGCTAGGATCTTCGATAGTATTCTTGTGCGCCAGACGGTAGTGAACCCAGAGCGCGGTATGCCTAATATGCCTCTAATCATGATGGGTAATCAACGAAGTTCTAATTGTAAGGACTCTACAGTCTCTGATATGTGCAGGCTGCAAACGGCATTCTTTGAGACCGCTAGAATCTTCGATAGTATTCATGTATTTCTATGAATTCCAGAAGCGTGGAATGCTACACATGCACCTAGTCTTGAATGTCATTGTCCAGCGATTTGCGGCCATTACAATTTTGAGTTACAGAAGATTGGAATGCCATCATCTAATCATCAAGGTCATTGTCCCCGTGGCTGACGTGAGCGAATCGAGAATGCAATCAATCGGACGTGACTTTTCTCCGTGTTGACGTCGTACCAGTAGGAGCGAGAGAGGGAGCGAGAGGAGAGACGGAGAGAGGTCAGAGCGAATCAAGGGAGAAATGGTCGCCTACTGCCTGGGAGAGAATTCGCCTTTCGCTTGGGTGCGCCAAGTTTTGATCTCTGTCGAGTTACATTGTGGTCAGCGTGTTGTACCTAACATGGGTGGTTACTGTAGAATACCGTGCTCACCACACGCTAAGTCGACAACACTGTTTTTCTCCTACAGATGTACGCTCCACTATTTTTCTGAGCAATAAAGTCAACGTGATATGGAAGCATTCGCCCATTTTCTGATTTATGATTAGTAGCGTCGTGATCAGCGTGGTGTTGGCTACTGTATCGGACTATATTCAGCTCGCTGTTGGGTAGCTTTATGGTCAGCATGGTGTAGTTACCGCCGACATATATAAATTACTGTAACTACCGTACGACGACGTTTACTACGTCGTTGTTTTGGTGTTACTCCGTTCTCCTTGCTCCCTGATCTCGGGTGATTGTTGATGGTGGGAATTCTCTGCCTTTCCTCCCTATCAGTTCCGTGCGTACGTGAGGCAACGGCGAATACGAGAAGATTAAAAGGAATCGAGGATAAAGTGAAGGAGATATCCCGGGATAGTTTCATGTTATGAACCGTCTTATCCAGATCTCAATCCAGATCATATCTTCATCCGCATAGTAATGGAAGGCCAGTGATCACTACTGGCGAGGGAGTATGCATTATAGAGAGAGCCGAGACGATTCCAGATCTCCAAGATAGGATAAGTATGGAGGAGGAGAAAGGAGAACGAGAGCAGCGCCTTTATTCCATAGATCACCTCTCTCTTTTGGGTCGACCGCTACATTGACATACTCTAAAATGACCTGCACGCGCTCTGCTGCCAATTTTTGAAATTTCCCATAGCAAATTTGAGTTTTCGCACCATGCCGGCTTCGGGCTAGAAAGTGGATGCTAACTGGCTCGAGATTCTAGAATACCGAATGACTCCCTCTCCACGAAAGAAGCGTGCTCCCGATCGATCGCGCGCATGCGTGTCACTCTCTCCTTTTCCCTTCCTACCACCCGCTGCCCCCTCCTCCTCCCCTCCCCTCCCTCCTTCCCCCTTTTATTCCTCCATACAATGGAATAGGCTGTGTCGTCGTGTTTTTCCCGCATACTTGATCGGGTCTCGGAATTGCTTTGGGTTAGGCACGTAGAGGGTGCAGCAGCGCCATACAGTCCGCCCCTCTCCCCCGTAGACCTATTATCCCTCTCTCTATAGTGCGCTCGTTCCCTTTTCACAGTGAGCCCGTCTAGACCACTGCTCGGCCCTCTGTTCCGCGGATTAAAGCTTTTCGTGCTTTCCCCATTTTTGTATAGCGCGGTGCTCCAGCATTAGGGCTTAAATTCAGGGCATCAGAAAAATGTGCATTTTCGTGCTTGTCTGTACAGCGCGGAGGTCTGACATTTTCCCTTCTCTATCCATGGCTGGCTGGGACCCGAGGTGTTTTTGTCCGGGGCCCCGCGCTCTTTCCCATTCTCCGTTCCTTTAGGAGCGTGTGTGTGCATTGGTCGAGGGAGCGGGGCAAAGGTCAAGCAACGGGGGCGTACCACGCGCCCAGTCTTCTTTCATCCATTTGTTATTGTCTTGAACCGCAGCGTACTTACTTATCTTGCCGCTTATCTTCCCTTGAAACTTCTGATTTTGGAGTTGAAATCGACAACAGATTATCGCGTGGTTGTCTCCTTGTTATTATGCAGTAGAGGCTTCTACCTTTCGACGTATTGACCACGGGAGGAAAGTTTCGCGGCCGGGGTCAGCTCGCCTGCCACGGAGTAACTGTTGTAGAGCAAACTACACCCAAATGGCCCTGATCATCAGAGATTGGGCTTGCTCGCTGTGTGCACTTGGATCGTTCGTAGTAGGTCAATAAGTTCGTGCCCAAATAGGGACCACTCGGCTCCTTGGGGAGTTCACTATCTCTCTGATCAACGTACTCTTTCTCTTGCTGATGAACTGATTAACCCGTTGAGGTATTCTCTCGTGATAAAATCTCTCCGTAATAATTCCAAAGGCTCGTGGTAATTCTCATGATAATATCCCTCCCTCGCTCGTAGTAATTCTAAAAGTAATTTTCCAGATCGTCGACTACGCGCGGCACGCTCCGCTGTGTGTAACGCTTACGAGGCGCAAGGCTGTCCTCAGCTCCGGCGTATCGACCATAAGCTCCGCTTCTTCTGGTACGGTAGTCTTCCCTTCGGGACCAAAAACTTTCAAGATTCTTCCGACAACTTTTTGACGTACAAAAATCAAATGGCAATTTTCCCTTCGGGACCTGTAACCATTCAAACCGGAGGTAACTGTAGGCCACTACTCCTCGTCTTCGTCCGAGGCAGCGGCAGCGGGCGCCCTCGTCCCGTCCTCCGTGCCCGTCTCCTCCTCCGCCTCCTCCCTACCCTTTCCCCTCGCCTCCCTCCTCGCCGCAACCACGGAGAACTTCAAGTTGGAATTTTCCCGCTCTTTTTGAATTCAAATTTTGGCGCCCAAAACATTAAACCGTTCCAGCCACATCATCTTGCCGTCCGCGGCGGTATCGGGCGGAAATGCGGCGGCATCGTTGGCATCGCTGCTTGCTCAGCAGCAACAACAGCAGCAATCGGCCCCTCCCCCTCCTCCGCCCCCGCAATTAGACATGGCGGTGAGTTGATCTTTGATCTCTGAACTTTGGTCTTTGATCTATGATCGTTAATCTTTCCAGGCTCTGCTCCAAGCAGCGGGAATCACCGGGAACTTTCCATCCACGCCGGCTTTCGATGCCAATGTGAGAATAGCATTATTATTAGTAGTAATTTTCGTAATAATAATAATAATATTTATTAATTGTGATAATTCTTATGGGTAATAATTCAGACCCTCTCCCAACTCTTGTCGCTTGTCTCGGCGTCGAGTGGCGCCGGAGCAACTCCCTCCGTTATGACGACGGCTCCTCCTCCTCCGTTCGACCCCAGCCTCCTCCTTGGGACGAGTGAGGAATTTATCGTTCCGCTAGATCCTGCGATTCCGGGCTGCGCTGTAATTGTAGAAATGAAAATAATTAATTTTTTTTCAGCATCTTCCGGTGGTGGCCTCATTCTGCCTCCTCTTCCAGCGATGTCCAACATCTCCAATCTTTTGAGCGGGTTAGTTCAGAAGAATCATTCGATCAAAACATGCGCCGATCTTTTTAAGCTTTTCTGGGAAGTATTATATTCTCCTAAAAGCATTCTCCGGAATCCACATGTATTATTATTATTATCTTCAGAGTTCCCCATCCCTCCTCCTTCCCATCCGTTATCCACCCCGACTCCGCGTCACTTGGACCAGCGATTAGGAGGTATTATTTTATTCGATTAGGATTATCGATTGGTTACCAGCTATCGATCTTTCTCACCTCTGATCTCCTCCAGACCGACGGCCTCCCCTCTCCCCATGGGCCTGCCCTCCAAGATCCCAACCTCGTCGTCATCCGTACCGCGATTTGACCTGGGGGCTGCGGAAGCTACTGTAATCATTTAAATAAATAAATCAATTTCATTTAAATTAAATATTAAAAGATTTTTGAACTTCATTTTTCAGTCCATGATGACGAACGTGGCGATTTCCAACGCTGCGCGCGCCTCGCCACCCAGTGCCAGTCCTGCTGAAATTGCTGCTCGGCCCAAGGTTATTACTCTCATCTTATAATCGATCAGGTAGGCGGCATTGGGCCACATTTTTCCTCTCCATTCCTCCCCTCTCATTCTCCTCCTCCTTCCAGGCAGTCCCCGCTCGCACTCGTGGCAGCGACTCCCCCGCCACGGCCACGCGGAAGATCATCGTGCCCGGAGCCGATTACGTGAGTTTTCAAATCGATTATTTTCCCGCCAAATTTCAAATCTCCTACTCAAATTCCAATTTGCAGTCCCACATCCTGCCTCCTGGTTACAAGGAGCCAAAGACCATGTCTGGCGGTGCTTCCACATCCTCTGGAGCTTCGTCCACCTCGTCCTTCTCCTCGATGCCCAGTGAGCTTTAGCAACACGGCGCGTTTGCATGACACTCTTTATATCCAGGTTTGAACCGAATCGGAGCCGTTACGTCGACTCCCGTGTGCATGGGGGCGCGAAAGAGGGGAACGCCCAGTCCCCCGGGGGGCAAGGAGTTGAAGACACCCGCTGGATCCGTGGTCCCAAACGACGACGATGACGATATCCAGGTACCGTAATCAATTTAGTTTGCGATCGCCGGAAGATATAGAAGTCAGTGTAATTATTTCAATTTGCGATAGATCTAAAATTTCCGTAATCTTGCAGGTCATCCACACGCAGATCAACCGCAAGTACAAGGACCACTCCAAGAACGTCATTTATAATGTGAGTGGATGCGTGAAGCATAGATCAGCGGCTTGTGGCATCAAACCCGCTGGATCTGTGACGCAGCCCTTTTCTATTCTTTTATTATTTTAGGTCACGATGGCCGAGCACATGCAGAACCTGATGAACAAAGGCATGGCCGTGAACACGCACCAGGCCATGGTCCTCCGCCTGCGGGTACGGTAGCTTTCGGAGTAATCTCTCGAAAATAATTTTCTAGTAATTCTAGTAATAATTTTTCGTGATAATCTCTCGCAATAATTTTCGTCATAATCAAAATCCCTTCATTTCAGTACACCGCCGAGCATGTGATCTCGTCTCTCAACAATTTTGGGTGGGCGGTCGTCGACAATTTCCTCGGCACCGAACACGTCAATCATATCAACAAGTATATTACAGTAATTTACGCGGGGAAATAAAATTCAAATTTTAAAAAAAGGCTGGAAAATCATCATTCAAATTATAGGGAGATGGAGAAGCTGTACGAGAAGGGCCTGTTCACGGCGGGCCAACTGATGGAATCGGCTTCGGCTCGCGACGAGAGCAGCATCAAGGACATCCGCAGTGATTATGTACGATTTTCCTCCTTCCGGAACTAGAACCAAACCCGGCGCGAATGTGACGCACCATTTATTTTATTCATCGTTCAATTTCAGATCTACTGGTACGACGGCGTGGATGCTCGTGCTCAACAGGCGAAGACACTGAGGTCATTTCATGATACATTCGGTGGTGTTACCGTACTCCTTTACAGGGTGCTCATATCGATGATCGACTCCCTCATTATGCACTTCGATGATCGCATCGATGGGCGGCGGATCGGAGGCAGGAGTCGAGTATGTTTTGGAAAATTGTCAAAATTATTTTCTTGGCAACTTGCCAATGATCGAAATTTCAGGCCATGTGCGCCATCTATCCTGGGAACACCACGCGCTACGTGAAGCACGTCGACAATCCGAACAATGTGAGTCCTTGGTTACGGTAGCTTCGAGCAGTCAGGATTTCTGGGCGGGAAATAATGTATTTGAATTTCAGGACGGCCGCCTCATCACGTGTATCTATTACTGCAACCACGACTGGAACATGGAGAAGGTATGTATTTTTAAATGTATATAACGACAAAATGAACATAAAATTAAAGGATTAATCGATAAGTATTGATTTTTAAAATCAATAAATTTTGAATCGTTTTCAGCACGGCGGCGCCCTCCGTCTCTACCCCGAGTCCTGTCAGACGGCGATGGATGTCGACCCTCAGGCCGATCGAGTCGTCTTCTTCTGGAGCGATCGACGCAATCCCCATGAAGTCATGCCCGTCCATCGCCACAGGTACGGTAGCTTTGGTCAGAGAGTAAGTTTCCGATGCCTTGAAAGATTTACACAGTTACGGTAGCTTTGGGCAGTAAGTCAGTTTAAGATACTTGAACGATTTCGGAAAGTACAGTAGTTTTGGGCAAAGGGAAAGTTTGTCATAGTTTTGGCTATTTACCGTACTACTTGCAGGTTCGCCATCACCATCTGGTACATGGACAGGGAGGAGAGGCTGGCGTGCATCAAGAAGAAGGTACGAACTTATTTTAAATATTTAATTCAAAATATTTTAAATTAAGTTAATTTAAAAATAAATATAAATTAACATAATTCCAGGAGGAAGCCGACAGGGCGAAGGCAGCGGAGGCCGTGGGAGGCCTTTCCCTCCTGAGTGCCGGAGCCGTGGAGACGCAGCAGGGAGTGAGGATGGTCAAGGCCGAGCCCATGGACGAGCAGCCATTCGAGACACACGAGCCGCCCCTTACGGCGACGGCACTCGTGAGTTATCATGGAGGTTAATATGAGATTTAACACTGGTGATAATATTATCATGGAAATTACTATGAAAGTTAACACCAGAGATATATATTATCATGAGGATTATTACGAGAATTCTTATTAGTAATAATATTATTGCAGGTCACCCAAGGCGAACAGGAAGTCTTCGGCCTGGGCCCTTCATCGGCCAAATCGCTCTCCCTCCGCCCCAGCCATGCCAGTGGTAAGAGTATTACCAGAATTCCTAGGAAGATTATCACCAGATATAATATTATCACGATAATTACCGCGAGAATTATATACTGATAAAATTGCCACGAAAAGTACTATAAAGATTATCGCCAATGATAATATTAGCACCAAAATTACTACGAAGGCTATAACCAGTAATGACATTAAAAAATTATCGAGAACTTTACCACGGAGATTATCACCAGCATCTCTAAAAGTAATTTTGCTTCAGCCCCCGAAATGGCGCATCGTCGCAGCGGCGGCGTTTCTCCGATACCTACGCACAGCAGGGCCCGTCTCATGGTGGGAGCGCCCGAAGCAACGGGAGGCCAAGACTCCAATATGCCCCTGTCGAGGAGTGCCCACGATATTCTGCAGGTTGGAGATGTTAAAAAATATTCTATTTTTATACAAGTCAGATTTAAATAAATTAAAATTATACTCTTTTTATTTATACATATTTTTATTTCTAAATTAAATTCAACGAAAACAAAACAAAGATCAAAGATCATCCTTCCAGCCCTCCCTCGTTCGTCCCGCTGCTCCCTCTTCCTCCGGCGATCGCAACGAATTCCGCGACGCCGCCATTGACGAGGATGTCGAGGAGGACGAGGACGAGCCGATGCCTCTGCGGGAGATGCACGACTACGAGATCTGAGAGGCTACCGTAATGCAGTTTTCTATCTGAGATTACCGTAATTCACCTATCTCTCTGAGGTTGCCGAATTTCCATCTTTCTATCTGATACGACCGTAATCCTCCATCAATCTTTCTACCGTATCCCTCTCGCTTTCCAACTATATATCTGGGACTACAGTTATCCTCTCCTATGATGCAATTCTCTCGAAAAACTATTCACAAAATCACACACAGCCGCTGTCATGTCTTCACGCTGCTTTAATAGGTTTTCCTATCTATTTCTACTGTAAGTACGCCTTTTTCCCTAATTGTTTTTACAAAGTGTTAGCAAAACAAGCAAACGAGTACGGTGTCATGATTCGTCCATCCGGTATATACAGTGTCTTTTCGATGCCTCGATCTTATGAAATCGAAGCCGCGACCTTTCTATTTTTGAGATATCGAGTACATTTTTCTATTCTGCTTTCGCTTCCCACCAACCTGAACAATTACAAAAAGGTCTGGTCAAAAGTTCCACGCATATCGCTGTGATTAGTTTCCTTTGGCTTCCGAATATTGGCGGTACGAGTCGTTGCATCGTCGTAATATTTTTGGTCTTTTTGTATATACTCGTCATTTCTGTGAAATAAAACATCTGAACCATGTACGCAGACTTGTTTGAAAATTCAACACACGAAGTCGGTCCCGAGACAGAATCTGGAGGTATTGTTCTTCAGTTTACACATGTTATTTTATGGAGTAAAGTAAACGAAAAGGACATGACGTCGTCTGGGAAATGAAGAGAAAAACGATAGATTGTAAAGAATCATTAGCTTTTCATTACCCACGCAAGGACACGGCCAAAGATAGACAGCACGCATTTTTTTGAATTTTATTTGAGCTATGATTCATGCCCAGTGTGATTCAATCCGCCATGAAAAGGATTTGAAGATGACATCAAGGTTGTTCGCAGACCATCATTAGCTTTCTCCTGGCACAGAAATTAGAACGCTCCGGGTGCCCGGTAATATGAGAATAGGACCACAGACAAAGGATTTTTCAGTGTCCAGCATGATGTGGTGCTAGAGAAAGACAATGAATGATGTGTGGTTCGGAAACCAATTCTGTATTCATTTCGTCTATTCCACCATCGCGATCCAGCAAGCACAACGAGTCTATTGAAGCCAAGAGAACGTCTAGAGACCATAGTCTCATACCACAAAGAGCTCGCTGCAGGGATAGTTCCAAGTCCTGTTGAGAACTGCGAGCGCTAGGGAACAATAGACACGGAGTTCTATTGAGGAGCTCGAAGCATTCCAATGACCCGGAGCAAATTCCAATGATGCATTCTTGATCAACCTCTCAAGGTCCGTTTGATGGGGCTAAATCACATGGGTCCTAAAATGGGGCGCGAAGAGGTGGATCGAATGAGCGCGACTTGCGTGTGAATTAGAACGCAGCGGGATCTTTACAATATCCAAATGGTCTCTGGGAAGTTTGGTCTAATAGTATCGTCATAACTTTTGTTAAGATGTGGCCAGCAGAGAAATACAATGCCTAAGGCAGTCGTAATCGTGCCATTTTTGATATTGTCGAACACCAAAACGCGGCGCATTCTCACGGTACCGCGGGAATATACCAGCGTTTTATTACCTGTTAGTTCTGAACCGCAAATTGATACAGATCGTTCAGAGGCACATTTGAGGCAAAACGGTGGCAGATCAAGAACTGAACTTTCCCATGGTACCGTGAAATTGTTCCGTGTTTTGGTGCTCGACAATGTAACCCCATGCCCTTTCGTGGACCGGGATCTCGGTAGTACTCCTTGTTTAGCGGTAGCGGTGGCTGTCTGGGTTGACTGTGAAGAAGGAGTCGTCGTGACTATTCTACCGTAAAGCAGTAGTGTCCAAAGGAACACGTTCTATGAATTGGCGGGCACCTTCTGCTCAGTGAACGGTAACCATATCGTATTTTTCAATGGAACGGAAATGACCCCCTGTAACCACATCCTGGTATAGTGGATAAACAACGATCTTTGGAGTAGGAAAAGTCTTTTTGTTATGATGACGTGAACGCTGTGACCAGTGGTACGATTTTTATAGCCTTGAAAAACTCTGAATTTGTAGGTCGAAATTCTTTACCATACGCAAAAATATTAGCCATTTCCACCAGTATCATAACTTTCCATAAAACTTTCAACCGGCCTCCCATATCCAAACATCGGAGACACCCTCAAAGTTTCGAGAGTCTCAAGCTTGCTGTCACTGATTGCCGATTCCCCATCCCAAAATATCCCCGAAACATGGGTGTCGTCGGCATTCGGAAACTTTTTCGAGTGGATGGACGCTTTGTCGTGGATCTGAATGGACGGCTGATGAGGACGGGAAGAGAGGGGAGAGGAAGAGAGGAGAGGAGGGAGGAGGGAGAAGAGGAGGATAAGGAGAAGGATGGAGGAGAGGAGAGAGGATGCCGGTGGAGGAGTAAGAGTGGGATGCAGAAGAGGGAGGAGGATAGGAGGGGAGGAAGAAACGGGATAGGATAAGACGAATTTCGTTGTCTGACACAGCCCATTTCGAGTCCGCCCGGCCTCATTGTCAGAATCGAGAAACGCCTGGGAGTGGGTTGTTGGGGGGTATTGGTATTTCGAATCTTGTTATTGCGCTTATTTCATTGGATGACGAGTGCCTTTTCCTTTGTGATTATTCTCCTACAACGCTGGGAACCAGGTCCTCGGACCACGACCTGTCCATTTTACCGGAAACAACGGGGACCTCCTGGCTGCAGGACAAAAGAGCCGCGCAGGCGTGAAGGCTGAGTCGATCTTCGTATTCTCTTTCCAGTTAGGGGGATCTTCTTTCCAGTCTCACAGGTCCTCCCATTTCTACCTGGGACCATGGAGGTACCATAGAGAGGGGGGGGGGAAGAGTCTAGAGAAATTGAGAAGGTACAGAAGCTAAAGGAAAAGGTCTCCAAAATTGGTAGCCGTGTGGGCGGTCCCCAACCCCACCCAGAATACCGTGAAATGCCATTGAGAGAGCCAGTAGATCTTCAGATTTCGTTGCTCGGACTTTCTTTTGTATCTCCGCAGCGGGATGGAATTTTGTTCCACGGATAAAATTTGCACTTGTTCATAATGAAAAGTGCTACCATATTCTTCCATTTTTGCTCATCGCAAGATATCGAGTCTTTTGTGTCTTGAAAATTAGAAAGCTTTTAGTACAGAACAATATCTCTTCCGCCATTCCAACGACAAAATTCTGCATGGTTGCTATTATCAGAGAAACGCGTCCAAATTTGCGTTCCCTCCGTCCTGTTCCCTCTCCATTGAAAATAGAGCTCTCTCGTCGTCTGACTGCAGTAGAGCATGTTGCGCCCAAGTGCGAAGTGAAGACATGTTTAGTTCGAAAATAATAGACGTTGTCATAACAATTTAGCAGGGCTTTCTATGGAAATTAGACAGCGTTTGTACTCGTCAGAAAAATCCCCTCCATTGTGCCGTTAGATTCCTCTTCGTCCAGAACAGTTCGCTTCTGCACGTCAAAGGCACAGTTAACACGGTTTGTTGACGCGAGAATTCGAACGTCTTATAGTATTGTAGTGCGCCCGCAGAGTTCGAATTCGGACGCTCGAATAAGACCAGTGCTTTTGGTCTTCCTCTTTGAGCCCCGTTTCATGGCCAATCTAGTTCAATCAGATATGAAACTGGGGTTAGACGACGAAGTCATCAAGGGTGTTCTTCATCGATATTGTCCTGGTATTGATATTACCAATTGCGGATTGCTTTCACCTCGGATGTTTGCCATTTCGCGGTTATTTATTTAGAAAGATACTTTCGTCGAAATGTCGAGGTAGCAGATTGTACGCATCTACTGCTACCTTGTGCTGGTTGGTCAGAGTGTCCGTGCCATAATATTATCCCGGAAAAACAGGTGTGTAGGATACGTTCGTCGTTGGAATTATCTGTTAGAAATGTTCGCCCAGCCTCCTGCTAACAACTTTTGTTCACAGTAAAGAAACCGAGAAAGTAAATAGTAAAGAAACCGAGGCGTTATAATGCCCGCGCCCGGACAATCCCAATGACGGACTGCGTTCGCTTTTGATCTACCTCCTCGAGCCCCCCTAAGCCCAGTGTGATTCAATCGACCACGAAACCGTCACTGGGGTTGTCCGGGCGTGGGAGTATTTTTCCAGACTTCCCTAAGCCTAAAATCCGTTTAGTTGGTTCCTCCGACAGTGTGTCCTTATGGTAACTGATCCGTGTCACAATACTCCCCTCCTTCCTTCCGTCCCCTTTACTCGTTTCCGGAACGCCGCCTCGTCTCCCCTCTTGGGGCTCAGGCATCGGCAGTCACCAAAACACGACACTCATTTCGAGTGTTCTCGGCGTAATCCCCTTTCCTTGTCAGCCCCGTCTTCTCAAGGGGGAGTGGAAGGGAAGAAGGGACTCTGATTCCCTCCCGCGAGACAGGAAGAATACGATTTCTCTTCCCATCTGCCTTTCCCTTTCCGATTCTAACTTCCGACTCCGAGTCGCGCGGGATCATTATCGTGTCAAATAAGAATTGTCTAGAGAAACGAGCGAGTGCTTTCTTCCCAGTCCCAAAAATCGTCCAAATCTTGTTCTTTGGACAAAATGTTTTCGCGTTACACTGCTGATAGCCATCATCGTTCGAAGCTTTCTTTGTCCTGCCGTAACCTTCCTATTCCAGGGGGTCAGACTTCTCCTGCATCCGTCCATGGCTCGCCTCGCCATCGCTACCGTAGTCGTCGCCTTCGCCATCTTCGCACTTGGGGTACTGTCAGTATCCATGGAAAATACTGGAAGAATAATTCAAATACTTCCCTATCCAAAGAACAATGTGTTTTGCGCGGCGTAATAATTCAGAAAAGCATGTTATTTTGTGGGCAAGGTGTTGATGACACGGAAAGCTAATACTTAATACTTTAGTACATGGATTTTGGGCAAATATTTACTCGCTTGAGTTCACGAGACCAAGTGCACTCGAATACTCCATTACATAGGGCAACGAGTGGCCCTCTTTTGTGAAGCTCCCATTGTCGCCTTGACAGACACGGTCTAGGGGTAAAAACACATGATAAATTCACAGACACCATTATTACCGGTGAACCAAAAATACGTTTACGCCGCATGGCGCAGTGGTAGTGCGCGCACCCATGAAGACGAATGACGGGAGTTCGAACCCTCGGACTGATGACTTATTCAGGAAGCCGGCCTGTTTTCGCGCGACGAATCTCCGGTAATCGCGCCGGAGGATGGAGAGGGCATGGTACATTTTGTGATTTTTTTGCAGTTTTCCAAATTCTGGGAATTTTTCGAAAAATACGAATATTGGGAAAGTGAAACTTTCTATTATAGATCCGTGTCGCGGCGCGGGCCCATCTTCCGCCGCGTTTCGAAAACATCTTCGGAGAGAACACCCGGGTAATTTACCATTTAGAGAATGTTTCCGTTTGACGACGTCTTCCAATTCGGATACGTCGGTCTTGATATGGTGTACTCACACAACGGAAACGAATCATTGTAGGTCAGGGGTTCCGCCTTCGCGCCGAGCTCCATGGGCCCCTACACTGGAAAGGTTGTTTTGATGCTCACGAATAGGATTGGATTTCGAAAGAAATCGGAGAAAGAGAAGTTGTGCGGGAACTCCAGTCTTGTTCGATTGTGTTTGTGGGTTCAATTTCGCCCGTGTCGAATTCCATGTGTAAAATTCTCGCAGACAATATCACAGACAGGATATAATTTTCATGGAAAGAAAATCCGTAAGGATTGCGAAGTTCGAACTTGGATAATTTGGCTCTCGACAAAATAATCAAAATTATTTCAGATCGGATGGCAACGCAAGAACGTCTTCTCGTGGCGGCCCCAGAGCATGGACTTCCACGTGTAGAGAAGTCCTCGAGAATCCACCCCTCTGTTGGATTAATAGCGCTTTTATTCGGACCACTTCCCGCTCGGATCGATTGAGAATCATTCATCGACTTTTCTTTATTTTCATGTCTGCTTGATAAATCACCTTGTTATTGTGAAAGTTCTCATATAAGGCGCATATTCGTCTACATATGTACTTTGATGAGCTATTTTCTCCACAGCGTTAGATCGAAAGAGTCGAGAGAAAAATCGAAAGAGCAGCCGATTTTTTGGTGTTTGTGGAACTGTCATAAAATCGAAAGATAAGTTAAGTTCAAGGATTTTATCACACAATTTTTGTTACCTATTACCTAACAGGGCCTCGTATTACACGTCCACTTCCCACATAAGAATAACATAAAAACTCACGAAAATAATAAAGCGAAAACACAATTTAATGGTCCACAATTGCGGCAATCCGGGGATGTCATAGCCATACATGGAATTATTTCGTCGTTTGGTGAAGGAAATTCGAAAGGTTCCATTTTGCGATGATCCGCGCTTGCGGAGTATACGGTAGAGGCGGAGGAGGGGGCCGTGGCGGTGGTGGTGACGGGGTTTGGGAATGACGTCATCGTCGAGGAGGGTAATTAGGCCTTGGCAATCTTGCCGTTGATGACGACGCAGACCTCGGGCGACTTCTTCGACTTGCCGATCTTCCAATTGAGAGCGAAGAACTTGTCCTGTAAAATACTTTTGTAGTTTGAAGATGAGATTACAGGAACCCAAGATTGAGAAAACCAAAATTTTTACACCAACTGCCTTCGGCGTTCGGCGATAACATACTACTGGAAAGGTGGCTTTGACAAGATTTCGAATGGTCACGAAATCTTGTCAAAGCTTTTGTCAAACCATTTTCTTCACAAGTAACAGTGCACCATGGAAATCGTTAGGAAAGGAAGATCAGAGTTATGCATCTAAAGGTCTAAAGTCAAATATTTACCGCAGGGTAGCTGGGGTCGATCTTGATGCTCTGCTCGTACGAGTACGTCGTTCCCTCCTTCAGCGGGCATGCAAGGTTGCCGTACTTGCAGGTGTCGTCCTCCTGTAGTTTGTAGCTTGATATTTGATTGTTGATCTTTGATGCTCACCGGAAGGTTGTAGTCCATCAGTGCTCCGTCGTCGAACTTGGCCATGACGAACGTCTTGAGGTCCGAGACATCCGATTCGTCTGTAAAATGGTTCGGTTGGCTCTGTGGAACTTCTTTTTCCTGTCACAATGGAAGTGAAGGTAGTTTAAGAACTGACTGCTCTCGAAGGTGATGCGGAGCTTCGGCGAAGTCCCCGGCGTGAAGAGGCAGCCCTGTAAAATTGTTAGACGCGTTGCATTTTATTATTTGATCTAACTGGAATTACTTTCTCGAATAATAATAATAATCTATAGAAAATAAAATAATACCTGAACTCCCGGAGTCTCCGTCGCAATGGTCTGGCACTCGGTGAGCTCGACGTTCTTCACGTGGAACTTGGAGCCTACAGTGGGTTTGAGATTCGTTAGAGAAGATCGAATATCGCGGCGAAACCCCGAACAATTCCGCTCGCATCTTCAATCTCACTAATCTTCAGTCTCCTGTTGTGGCAAAATCAGAACTCCAGATCACTGATCCGTTCCTAATGCGAGTTGTTCGGATGTTCGCCGCAACATCGAACAGAGGGGAGTCGATTTACGTCGTCGGCAACGTACGACAGTCTTTGTAGGTGATCTGCGTGAAGTCGGACGAGGCGACGGTGACGCCAAGGACAGCAAGTAGGACGAGGAGACACTTCATGGTAGTATCTGAAACGGAGTTTCGGTCCATCGTTGACATCAAGGCTGTAATGTTCATTCCCCTTCGCGATGATATATAAGCGGCGAAAAATATTCACTAATGAATGCAACATGTAGAATTCTAAATGTGAGGATGGATCCGTTCATAAACGAAAATAGTTCGGCTCATTAACAATACAGGACCTGAAAAACTGCAAGCACGTGGCCGGAGATAAATTGAGTCCCCTGCGGGTCGGACTGATCAACGAGATTCTATTGATAGCGTATCAGAGACTGGACCCGGAGCCCTCCCCCTCTCAAGACTGAGAGTTACCTTTAGATCATCCCTCTGGCCCCCTCTCTCGATTACACCGGGCACCTGGCTGAGTGACGGGTGGGCTCAGGACACAGGGGAATGGAGTAAAAAGTAGGAGGAGAAGGGGAAGAGGAGACTGAGGAGGAGGAACAGTTGGCTCCATCAGCACCAGGGATAGAATCTCGGCCTCTGCGTAACTCGAGTCAGGTTCAGTGTAATCGGCAATCTTCAGAGGATGAAAGGGACATGAGGGAAGGCTCTCAAGTTCCTCCTTCGGACGAGGGTCAAAAGTCTGATTGCCAGACGGGGAAGTTGAATAACAAGTCGGAGGATACAATTTCCGCATCTGTCGTTGACTAGATGCCAGAGATTGCTGGAGCCTTGCGAACGTATATAATTGTGGCTACAATCATTGTGTGAAAACGAGAAGAGGAGCTGTCCCATCCCCGATCGTGAACACTGCACGATGATATCACAGCAGCAACAATGTGCGGTTCAGGAGGCTCAGAACTAAAATATTTGAATACTGTAAAATTTCAAAATCATTCCCGTATTGTCGATCTCGAAGGCTTCCACCGTGTACATCCCTCAACTTGCAATAACAATTCGCAAATGCATTATTAAAGATGTTTACCGAGCGCATCTTTTCACGAACAATCCATTTCCAATTGAAATGCCGATTATGACGCTGTGATACTGTAGTGAAATACTGCCCCATTGTCTTCTTTAGGCTACTGGCTATATTTATCTTTTTCAGAACAAGGCAAGAAAAAAGGACAATGAAGGGAAGATGTGCACCATAGCGAACCAAGGAAATCTAGCCGTGAAGGTCATTGTATAATCTGATCATGTGTGTAATGTTCTCACAGCGCATAAGTTCATGTCGTTTATTACCTTCCACTGCGAAGATACCAAAGAGAGCATTCGTTAAAGAAGGATTGGGAAGACGTTTTTCTCAGTCATTCTTCAAATGACATGAGTCGCGTTGGAGAAGACATATGGGCCCTTTGTACAAACATCACTGGTAACTATAGCATAATTATACTTGGTGAACACGAGTAGGCACTTTGATGCTGACCGCAGGAGTGCTTTCCACAACACTGACGGATGGCCTGTAGGTGAACGTGGCGAGGAGGCAGCGGCGGAGGCTGAACATCAAAATTAACAACTATTTGTTTTAGAAGTGTTACTACAATAAGATATGTAACTTTAGTCTTCAGCGCTTCACGTATATGACAAGGACATGAAGAAAGCTAGTTGCGCTTTGAACTTACTTGGGAATGTATCCAATGATCAGAATCGGATCGATAACGGCATACAAAACTGTCCCGGGAACGATGAATCGACCGATCTTGCCGAGATCTTCACTGAAAACGAATCATTTTGAAGTTGTTCAGTTTTGCTCCGAATGTACAGTACCGCCAGAAAGTATGTGAACACTTTTTCGTCTCTTCATATCTCGGCCCAGAATGGTCCAATCCGGGTGAAACAAAAACGCATTTTGTTGCAAATATTCTCCTGATGACGGCTCTGGGGTCGAACTTTCCGATTTCGGAATTCTAAGGGACGAAATTTGCATATTTCTGTATCGATTTTTTGCACTTTTTGCAATTTCACCACACCAACACATATGTCGAGGTAAAATTACAGAAAAATGTGGAAAATGCAGCCCAAGTATACGTCATGTCGTCCAAATTTTTTCAGATTTTAAAAAAAAATCCTATGAGCAGGAAAATTCCCGAAGTAAAGGGCCTTTTTATCGATTGATTATCGTCCCAAGCACACGTGAAAGCCTAGGAACCGCTTCAACGTGGTTTTGTATGTTTTAAAGTACGGAGAAAAAGATGTGATATGTTTTGGGGGTGTATCTCGAAACTAGCCAAAAATCGATATTCACATTATTCCA
>JACMIG010000695.1:0-27629 GCA_014805385.1 Levipalatum texanum
CCATACGATCTCTGTTCTCTCGTTTCTTTAACCGCCAAACAACGAGAGAAGTGGAGAGAGATCGCAGGGCGATGAGCGTACAGTCCGGAACGTTTATTCCGCCGACAATAACACTTGATAAGGGTTAGCAAAAATACCTCAGTCTTGGTGGTGCCGTTGGCAGCTGGGAAAATGCGGAAGTGGAAATTCACAGTGTCATCGCCAATCTAAAGAAGAGAGTATGATCGAAACCGTTTGCTTCCAGATACCGGGGCGTCGGACAGTGGACGGCAGCAGAATTTTTTGCCTTCGACGCGGCATCTGGCACCGTAGTCCGTCCGGAAGTGCCACAGCTGACTCCATCCGTTTTTAACAGTCGAGATGCTGTAAGGAAACCGATCCACTTCATAACATGAAAACGAAAGCACTCACTCGTCGTCGACTTCCGGATAATACCCCGAGGAGCGGCGTTCGGAGTATCCATTTCCGCAGGAGGAGGGACCGCAGAGGATTCAGATGCCTCTAGTCCAGAAGCAGACTTCATCGCCGCGCTCGTAGCTCTTATCATAGGTGAGCTGCAAGGGGAAGAAAAAGTTAAAGATTTTGAAGTGGCCACTCACGAGAACCATTCCGTGAACCGCGGAGGCCATGTCGAGAAGGAGTAAGAGAGATGGGAGTTTCATCTTGGAAGAGATGAGAGTGGGGAGAGTCGACCGAGTCCTGCGGATGATCGGCAGAGTAGTGAAGGTGTCCCGTCGAGAGGGCGGAGTCACCGATGTCAAGGTAATCATGATTTCTTTCTCTGCGCTCTCTATGTTTCAGTTGTCTATTACTATTCTGGTTGTAAATTGGTTCGTCACCATACTCATTGTCAGTTCCTTCCATGGCAGAATGGCACTACATTGGTAGGAGGGCGACAACATCCCTAGTTTTGTGGAGGCCTTTTTACACCACCAATCTACTGTCTCAAGTCTTCGCCATCAAATGCGCAATCTCGTTGCCGAGGCGGCTTAATTTGAATAGTGACAGATTTAAGTATCACAATACGCTAGTTGAAAGGCGATTTCATATTTAAATTAATTGAATTCAAACAAATGCTTATATTAATTCATGCCAATCCGTTTCATAAACTCCACCTTCGTTGAAATATCCGAGGTCCCGTCGACTTTTCGTGCCGAAGCCTCGGAGGTGACGCAAGCCATTTTTCCGGTTCATCCATCACGAGCTCTGGGCGCTTCGTTTTTGCCTCCTATTTCTCCTCCTTCTCATTCTCATCCTCGATTGCGGGGGATTGGCGAAAAATTACAGCGAGTGGAGGCTATGACGTCTGTGGCGGAATGCGGATGTGAGGGAAGAAGGACGGGATGCGCCGGAGTTATTATCCGTGGAGAATGCCTTCGGCATATGAATCTCAATGGACTGAATATATTCTCTGGACTCATCCCATAGCAGATACGCCGATAGCTATTGTCGCATTCGTGCCTTCATGATCGAAATGCATAGTTTCGATGACCTTCCAGGTCCATTTTGGACTCTGACCTTCATCAATCAAATTTATTCCCAAGTAATGTGTCGCAATATTAACTTGTTGTGCATTGCATAGTCCGGCGAAGGATTGTTGAAGGAAATAATTGGTAAAAATGAGGGGCATAGGTAGGTTGAAAACTCCAAGTGGAGGTGCATTAGGAAAAGAATCAAGAGTGGAAGACGACGAGAGACGGTGCCCGAATCGGTGGTCGGGAGAAGAACGGGACTCAGTGCACAACGCCGTTGTCGTGGCTGTCTTCGAGGGGGGCGGGGAATTCTTCCCCTGCCACCCGCATGTTGTGCTGCCGCGCCCAAAGGGGGAGCTGGGCGGGCTGCAAAGGCCAGGATAATAGAGAATCCGAAGCGTTCTTATTCCCACGTCCTGACCCCGATGACAGACCGTTGAGCCTATGCTATATCTCACTTTTGATATATCTCCTCGAGCCCCGTTTTATGCCCGTTGTGCCATGAAACAGGGTTCGAAGAGGTAGATCATAAGCGTGCGTAAAACGTCATTGGGTTGTCCGGACAATAAATGAAATGGAGTCCTCAAAACACATTCAAAATATTACCGCAGTTTTGGCGGTGCCGTTGACCTCCCCCAATATCTTGTAGTGGACCTTGATGACGGAAGTCATTCCCTTGATCTGAGGATATCGCGAATATAAAATTTGGAGTGTCAGCATACAACATGGAGTAGGGGGATGGGCGTGCAGCAGAATCTCTTTGCGCCGATCCAGCACTTCCCAAAGTCCGTGTTGAAGTGCCAGAGGGGCGCCCACTTGCCCTTGATGACGGCGATCCTGCCAACATGATTATTGCCTGACAATGAGTCCACTTGATTGTTACAGCCAATACTGCTGTGAAATTAGTAAAGAAATTCACACCAAAATTCATAATGATTGTGGAAATAAAGATGGCCAAATTGTTGTCCCTGAGGGAGGGTGTTTCATTCCATCCTCTTTGGATCACCGTCCAGGGATAAAAACAGCAGTTTGAAAGCATTCAAGAAAAAAGTCGCTCACTCTTCGTCCACGGCGGGAAAGCCTTCGGAGTAGTGGCGCTCGATCTGGCCTCGACAGCACGCAAAAGGAAGGCAGATATTCATCCAGTTATGTAGTGTCCAGTAGCAGAGCTCGTCCGCCTGTCTTCTTCCGTACCATTCGTCGTAGGAGATCTTCAAGAAGCATTGTTATCATAGAATGGAGGCTTACCAAGGTCATTCCAACGTGGGCAGAGGCCGTTCCGAGGAGAAGGGCGAGGGAGAAGAGTCTCATCTTGGAAGGAGGAGAGCAAAGAGAGTCGACCGAGTTCTTCGGAGGATCGGAAGAAGGGTGAAGGGAGGGAGATGTCCCGTCGAGAGGGCGGAGTCTCTGTGAAGGCAATCAAGCCTTCTCTCTCTGCGCTCTCTGTGTTTCATTTGTCTATTACTGCCGTGGATGTGGATTCGTCATCCGACTCCCTCTCCAAAGACCAATAGAATAATAGTACGACTTTCAGTGTTAGCAACTGCCATTATGCCGTACCACAGGACTTCTAAAACACTTGTGATGGTTAGCAGACAGTTGTGAGTGTATCTTTGATTCAACATGGAATCCGAGGCTGAAATTTTGCAGCGACCTCGTCGTGGATTCCATCCGAGGAATAAAAAAGTCCTCCATTGATTCCTTGTTAGAGCTGATATATGGGAACCGGAAGTTTTGCTAGTGACACGGGTAAGTAGAAGTTCTTTGGTGCTGCACAAAAGTTCGAAATAATGAAAATCAGCCGCGCAGTATTGCAGAATCAATACATAGATAATGAATCGCTTCTTGCTCAACCAACTAGTCACATCCTCGCCTGCAGGACACACTATGAAAATGATCATAACTAAAATCAAATTCATCCCCTATCTCGGTTGAATTCTATCAATTCCATTTGATAAACAGCATACGTGTAGAAATAAACTTCTCATTATATAAACTGTGAACGATGACTGCCCTCAGGACGCAAATTTACGTGCTTGGAAGCAATGAATCATCCTTATCCAATAATATCTCGTGACCCGGAAAGCGATGCTTCCATGCAAAATATTGATCTGGAATTCGATTCAAGAGCAATCTGGGGGATAGACTACAAGATAACATTCTAGAATAGTTAGCTTCGATGAACGTTTTGCACTTAGCAAAACACCTCTGACATTTTCGTAAGCTTCGGAGATTTTACTGATCTTGAATCTTCGAGATCCCGTCGACCTTTCATGGCGTGGTGTGAGATTGGAGCTCTCAGAGCCCAGGGCTTTGAGGGTCTCATGATAAATGCATGGGAGCTGCACGGGATGCTGGTCCTATTTCCCGGTTCATCCGTTAAGACCTCGGGACGCTTCGTTTTTTGCCCCTATCCCTCTTCCTCCTCGAGTGCGGGGGCTGGAAAGTTACATCAAGCTGACGTTTGGCCGACTTGCTTCGCAGTGCCCTCCGCCGTGCACTGATTTAGGACGCAAAAGTGTCAGTGTATCATCGTAGATCTCAGAAGAACTCCTGCATGTTTCCCGTGTTGCATTTTCTTCCGTTTACAGTGCCAATATCCACGGATTAGTGCCTACATGGTAAGCAAGATGAGATTGATTGCGTGTGGGAAGAAGGCAAGGATGGCCGGCCGGATCGGACGGAGAATTGCGAGTGGACATGTCCAGACAAAGGGCTGAGTCTTTGTATGGAGGGGGCCCTATGCAAAAGAGTAAGAGCTCGTATTGCCGTCTGCTGAGCGGACCACCTTCAAAACATCCAGTGATTCATTGTATTGGCTTAGTGTCTCACAGCGTCATCTGTTTCGCCAACTCAGCTGATGTCCCTGACCCTGGCAGCCTGGCATACTCAAATCATAATGCGCACTGCTAAGTCCTCAAGTTGTAATCCAAATGCTGACCACTAGGAAAATCAAATGTATCCAATGGCAATTTATTCGAGAGCGTTTATCCGAGATCCGTAGAATAATACCTTGTTAGAGAACAATCGATTAAATGGAAGACGCGTCGAATAGTACCTTGTTAGAGAACAATCGATTAAGCGGTTCATAGCAAAAAGGGGAAGAATTGCAATAACTGGTCAAAATCGTTGGACTATTAGTATATCGCTTGAGCATGAGCCAAAAATCTAGAAATAATGAAGTATTATACTATTACAATTCAAGGGGAGTTATTCCTCTTTGAGAACAATTTAGCAAGAGGGGAAATATCTACGAGGAAGTGTTACCTTTTCCGCTGCGGCCGTTCATATTGATCGCGTTCGAGCCGCCTCCCCATCATCCTCGAATTCTGAGAGATATCACTCAAATTGATCAATGGGGTAGGGATTCGGACCAAAGAGGATGTCTTCCATGACTTGCATCCTCCTCAGATTCCTGGGCAGCCGCCGCGGTGTCGGCGTCTGAATACTTCGAGAATACTTAGTATTCAGGGGAAGATAACGAATGTGGCCGGGAACAAAAATAGAAAACAACCTCCAGTTCCCTGCTCCTTGCCGCCATCTTCATCCTGGTTGGGAATCAGTCCATTCATCCCATCTTCAACCTTCTGGTCTTCAGGGCGAGCTGCGGCAGGATCTGCCAATTTGCAACTTCGACGAGTTTGTGACTAGTTCTCGACCGCAAGCTTTTTCCTCATGACCGTTTCCTCACAGAGGATTCTCAACGTTTGCCTGTGGAGTAACCTTCATAATATTGTCACTGCCGATTCCCCTTCGTAATTAATTCGCATAATGACCTTGTACGTCGGCGGGTGGCTGCGGTCTGTTGACTCGCAGTGTGCCGCTGTTGGCAGGATTCTTCCTTGGGAGATCGAGTCCCGCGTACATCTTCGGCCGATAGTAGCGCGTTCGGGCTGTGGTCCCATCGTAGATATCGATCTCCTCGTCGAGCTCTAGAAATAAGATTTCAATGCAATGAGCAGTAGGTTCCTTTTTCTGACTCATTGGTGGTTGTGGTCGTGCTCAGGAAAGATCATGTCATTGGTTGTTCCAGATGGCATATTACCTGAGTCCATCATGAGTGGCTTCACCGTCCCTTCATCAGATTTCCCGAGTCTCAGTGAGAAATCAGCCTTCGATTCCGCTTCTCTTCTGGAGACGATTCCACTTTCGTGTGTTATGGGTTCCTCTTTCACTTGCGCGGCGCTGACGACTTCTGGCTCGGGGAGTACCTGTAAATAGTCATTAGATTGAATTTAGAATTTACGTGTAATGCGAAGGGGTGAAGGTTTAACCTTCTCCTTCATGGCGGTCATCTTTTCCGTAAGGCGAAGAGTACGAGTGCTGCGCCTCGGGGCATCTTCCTCCTCTTCTTCATCTTCCTTCTCATCATTCTTCACTGCCGCTTCCTCATCTTCTCCCGCCGTCGACTCCTCTGCAAATATCCCTGTCATATCCCTTGTCTGGCTCGACAAACCAAGGAAGTTCTGATTCGCATTCTCCTTCGATAGTGCTTCGAAGAGCTTGGGGAAGCCGGCCGGGCCCTTCTGATCGATCTTCGCGGATTCTGGAGATAAACATTACTTCGGCCTGTGCTACAATAATACCTTCACCAGCAGAGGCCACAACGATTGCCATGGCGCATCTCAGCTTCTCGTTCTCCACTTGCTTCTTCGTGATCGGGACAACATCGGCGACCTCTCCTCCGTCCTTGATCTCCTCGACCTTCTTTTCCTGACCGATTTTGTCGGCATCTGCAACAATATCAAATTTCAATAGTTTCGAACCGTTGTGACTATAGGTAAAGGTAATAACGCTTCTCTATCAATGATATTGGTCTAGGGCACGGACTGCTGAGGCTTTCACAGCCATAAAATTTGTTCTGAAATCCCACTAGTGCTGGGGATTCCCCATTGGAGAATGGGAGTACCCGGTGGCACGCAGCGCCACACCTCATATCCCATGCCTCTTTATACCGCTATATCGAGCGAAAGGAGCAGTAAACTGAATTTGTGCGCGTTCTCCGTTGTCGATTACACTCTTCCACCAAACTCAGCACCAGAGATTGATTCGAATTTAGAAGGAAAATCAAAATTTGGCCTCAGCCTTGACCATTGTGCGATTCCAACTTGGCAACTTTGAATAACAAAGTGCTATATGGCTGAGGGCAAACTTTGATTTGCCATCTAAATTGGAATCAATGGTCTCGATTTGTGGTGGAAGAGTGTAATCGAAAATGGAGAACGCGCACTAATTCGTATACTGCTGTTTTCTGTCTCAATAGCGGTATAAATGGGTACGGGATATGAGGGGTGACGCGGCGTTCCCCCGTGTACTCCCATTCTGCTATGGGAATCACTGCATTTTAGAGACGCCGTTCTTATACCAACGCCCGGACAACACCGATGGTGGGCTGCACATGCATTTGTACTACCTATTTGAGCCACGTTTCATGACCCGTGTGATTCTGTGAACCATAAAAGGGAGTCAAAGATGTAGATCAAAATCGTATGCAGTCTGTCAGCGGTATTGACGGGGCGTGGGAATGAAAATCCGGGTCTCTACAAGATCTCAATTTACACCTGTCCTATGAAATGCTGATGACTGTAATGGCTTGAAGCGATAACCATTCGAGTGCAACCATTCGAGGTGAATCACTCAGTTTGTGATACTTTGAAAACCTATAAAACAGTTTCCTTTCACTCTTCGAATTTACAAACAGAGGTCGTCAGCACATCACCGCCACCCCCCTGCGCCCGTTTCACAAGGTGACAGGATACTCTCCCTACACTATTATGATATAAGTTGACCCTCGACTGTCAATGATGGGAAAGATACCTTGTACGTCGGCTGGTGGTGGCCTCGGGATAACCAGTCCCGCGTACCTCTTCGGCCGATAGAGGCGAGTTCGACCCGCCGTCACTTCGCCGCATGCCTCGTCGAGTTCTAAGATATTTCAATCAAATCGAGCAGCGGGGGGATTCGCACGTGAGAGGATATCCGTCATGACTTCCTTGACTGCAGCGCGAGTCCATTGATAGGGGCGAGTTCTGGCAGCCGTCCCATCGTCAACGTCGATCACCTCGTCGAGATCTAGCAATAACATTTCAATGCAATTGAAGAGTATTGGGTTTGGCACCAGAGTGGATGACGGCCTCCACTGCACCGGAATTCTTCTCGTCTTCTTCCTCGGCTGTCGCAGTGACGTCTGAATACTTCGATATTACTTGGTATTGAGGGGGAGATAATGAATGCGACCCAGGACAAAAATAGATAACACAACCTTCTGATTTCTTGGCACCGCTGTCCTCTGCTTGCAGGGAGGCCATCTCGTCAGTACGTCCCATCATTTCATCATTAACCGCCCGGATCACGACAGTATCGGAATCTGCAACCACGATGAAACTTCCATGGCTTCACTTCATCACACTGTTTTATCTGCGGAATATCCTGCATGATACAGTCACTACTGCGGTGGCCAGAAAATATCATGCCAATGGTTGTTCTAAACGGTGTATTACCTGAATCTGTCGTAATAGTTGGGAATGGCGTCAGTTGGGCCGCCTTCCCTTCGTCAGGCTCAACAGCCTTCTCGCGTTCTAAATGATGGCGATAAAACTGAGTAGTGGGGGCGTATTCGCACCGTCGAAGATGTTTGTCATGACGCCCTCAACAGCCGTTGAAATATCGGAGCCGTTCACAGCAGCGGCTGCCGCCTCCACTACCTCGGTTGCAGCGGTGGAGGCTTCTGAATAAGTCAACGTTATCTGGCAATCAGGGACGATAATATAAATAGGGCCTGCGCAAAAACTAAGATATCACCTCCAATGGACAGCTTGTGAAGTGTTGCTGGTCCGCAATTGAGCTCGTTGCCATTCACTTGCTGGAATACTTCCGTCACCACATTCGTCGCATCCGTCGTCTCGTTCATGAAGCGAGCCAAACGTTCATGAAGCGAGCGAAGCAGAACGAGTATTGCGGGGTCTGAAAACATCCAAGCCTATTCATGTCTTCACGCGTCGAATGAGTTATTACTTGACCGATTTGGCGCCCTTGTTTTAAAGGTACTCGGCAAAGTCTGAATTCCCGGCATTACGCTGTTTGGCAAAGCACGAGTTCGCCATGATTGCGATAATATTTCGTCGGGAATCCGATGTAATTGTGATTTCCGAGATGTAAGTAGATTGACTTTTAAACACGAAACACGTGAAAGCTAAGAAGAGTATTTTCCGGATTTGTGAAACTTGCCGAGTATTTTAATTGGATTTTTAAAAAATATATTTGCCAAGAACAAACGATGCGGGACAAATTCCTAGAGGATATGGGGATTTGGAGTAATTTACCGCCTTTTGGGACGTCGGAATCCGTCAGATCAGAGTCCTTGTTCGGCGAAACAGGCGCAGGGTCACGAGAGAGCGACCGATTGCCTCCTTGGTTCTTTGCACAGTCGATGTGATCGGTGGGTTCGCTCGTAAGCGGTGTACCTCCTCAAACGATGAATAATTAATCCTCCTACATGTAGAGCTGGTGCAAGAGACCGGGTAGAGTCACCACTCAAAATTCGGCATACAACAATAAAATTCCAGCCCTTATGGTTGTACTCCTCGAAAGATTGCTTTCAATGTTTCAGCATTTCGAATTTAATGGCCCTCGAGCTTTGCAAATTGCTTTGCCAGAGCCAGCATATTAGCACATCCATGTTGTTTGATATTTTCTTACCAGTTGATTGAGCCGGCGATCGCGCTTCTCTTCTGGAGATTCTCCTTTCTTGCGTCATGGGTTCCTCTTGCGGAGCGCTGACGACCTCTGCCTCGGCGTCCTCCTTTAAAGGCTATTCAGATTGAACACTATTGAATTTATATTTGCGTAGTTTGATGGATAGAAATCTCACCTTCAACTTCTTCATCTTTTCTGTAAGGCGACGGGCGCGAATGCTACGCCTCGGAGCTTTTCCCTTGTCATCGTTCTTCACTTCCACTTCCTCATCTTCTCCTGCCGATGACTCCTCTGCAAAATGTCCCTGTCCTATCCCTCGCCTGGCTCGACAAACCAAGGAAGTGCTTCTTCGCATTCTCCTTCGATAATGCTTCGAAGAGCTTGGGGAAGCCGGCAGGGCCCTTCTGATCGCTCTTCACGGATTCTGAAAAAAGAAACATTACTTCGACCTATGTTATTATAATACCTTCACCAGCAGAGGCGACAGCCTTTGCCATGATGCATCTCTGCTTATCGTTCTCCTCTTGCATCTTCGTGATCGGGGCAGCTGCGGCGCCCTCTCCTCCCTCCATCATCTCCTCGGCCTTTCTTTCCTCCTCATCCTTTCTCCTCGCTGCTTGTTCCCTTTCCTGTTCGGCCTTCACTATGACTGTATACTTGTCAGGATGGCTTCTCAGGAGCTCCAATGCCTTCTGAAGCTCAGCATCCAATTTGCGCCTCTTCGCTCCCTTTGCCTTTTCTTCTTCTTGCTTCTTGATAAAGGCTTCGGCACCTTTCTGGCGATCTTCTTCCATGGCCTCTTGGTCCTTATTGAAAGCGTCGGCAGCCTTCCTACGCTCCTCTTCCTGGGCATCATCCTCTTGCTCCTTGACGAAGGCATCGGCCTTCCTCTTGGCCACGATTCCCTCCTTGGCCCTCTTCAACTGGGCTTCCTTGGTCATTCTTGTGACTTCTTCTTCATGGGCCAAGACGGCGGCCGCGTTCTCTTCCTCTTTTTCCTTGGCTCGCTTCCATTCGTCACTTCCGCCCGGAGTCTCCTCCTCGGGCGTGTACCCGAAGTCATCCACCTCTGAAAATTGATGGAGTTGTACAACATTGTTATCCTTCGCACCGAATCTCGGCTGCGGAATGTAGTTGGGTCGCTTCGCAGTTCTTTCTTCGGACGTCGACGGCTTGGAGTCTGAATTCCCAATTCTCTTGCTGTTCTTGAAGTCTTCAAGCAAAGCACTTTAATTTAAGTTTTTAATCGTGAGCTATTTGGCGAAGCAGCATTGCAATTTACCATCGGTACGATGCTCCAAGGAGAGGGACTTCTTCGCGGAGTCGCTGGTGCCGGGAGTCTCCGCAGTGTCGTTGGTCTCTGAAAAGTTGATGTGTTTTCACAGTATTGCTAGCTTTCGTATCGAATCCCTGCAGAAATCCCTTCGTTATCTACCGCACCCCCGTAATATTCCGCCCGAAATTCAGCATAATGCGAAATTCTGCGAAATTATTCGCATTCCAGGACCAGAAAATCGCAGATGCATCGGTTCGGGGCTAATTTATTCACTTCTTTTACCGCCTTTAAACCTCGATACTCTCACTAACAGATCACTTGGATGGAAAGGTTTGGGGCCGATAGCACAAGAACCTGACGACATGCCTACCTTCTAGAAGCTGCTCCGTGAAGAGGGCCCTCTTGGCCGGGAGCCTCTCTTTCACTCTTCCACTCCCCAGTATCGCTGGGCGTCGCCGTTTCTCTGTCATGGGGGCCAGATTGATCGGTTCTAAGAAATACGTGAATCGAGATAAGTTAGGACGGATACCGTCCATTCCGCTGAGAATCTTGAGGACAGTAGCCGACGCGGGCTCATGGATGAAATTCGGAGCTGTAAAGAACTTTATTAACACGAAATTAGACACAAGATACCCAGCTGCCCCTGCTTGCACCGCCGGAGATCTGTGACGAGGATGCGGCCGACGACGGAAGGGCTGTTGACCGGGATGGCTTCTCCTGAATCGAGTAGTGATCATAACTATGAGTCATGGAGGATACCTGTCGGCGAGGGGCTTCCTGAGCAGCTGGAACTCGGCGAGGGATCCACTTCTTCTCCGCTGTCGCTCGAATCGCTCTCTTGACGAAGTAGGGCGAGCTTGGTTGCTGAAATTGAGTTTTAAGAACGTGTATTTTGTGACGGGAGGGGACAAACAGGGAAGGACTCCAAATCCGTTCGAAGTCTTCATGACTTTCTTCTTGGGAAAGACGAACGGCCGAGAACGCGATGTCGTTCCCTCTCTCTCTGAAAAGACATGAATACGGACTGTTTTTTTATTAAGGTAATCGTATGTTTTACAGTCAATCCTAAACACGAAAGGATTAAGAAATACATTAAACGTCTTGTAACCTTCCGTCAACGACTCCCTGCGGGGTATTCCCCTCTTGGCATTCGCGTCTTCCACTCCGTCCAAAGGATTGCCGAAGTCACCTGCAGAATGCTCATTGTGATGGATCATGTGCTTTGCTTACCGTTCTCCGCCCTTCGCTTCCTGATCTTCTCGTCTGTGAAGGAGCCTAAAACATATTGTTAAACGATCCCTGCCACGAACATTTTCGTGGCCACACTGGCTGTGGGGCATATTCTTGAGAGCCCACTGATAACTAAAACAACTCAAGCTAATCTAGTCGGCGGAATCAACGTTCCGGACAGTGCGCTCATCGCCCTGTGATCTCTCTCCACTGTTCTCTCGTTTTCTGGCGGTTAGAGAAACGAGAGAACAGTGGAGAGAGGGGGCGAAGAGCGTACAGTCCGGAACGTTTATTCCGCCTACAATAATTTTGAAATATTTTTTCCCCAGAGATGTGGACGTTAAAGTGTAGGAAGCAGCTTTGACGCACACTCCCGAGAGAATTGATTGCCCCCATGAAACTAATTGGAACATGTTCTCCCGGGAAGGACAGGACGATTTATATTTTACGGCAAAGGCTGACTCCACGGCAGATATACCAACTGTCGCCCCGAAAGCTATCCGTTGCGTGATGAAGGAACTCAAGATAAAAACATGGGAATTAATGTACAGTCCCCCCGCGGGATAACAAGGGACGAAGCCAATGGCAACAGAAGAACACTCCCGCAGGAGGAATGAATAGCTCCGCAATAATACTCTGTAAGGTCACACAATAATAGGACACTCCACAGTTAGTTCGAAACACGTACTCTGAGACACAACTCCATCACACTGAATATGATCTACGCCCGTCGCCAAGGGGTGAGCGCGGTGGGTCAGAAACATAACACGACAGAACACCTTTAGGGCAAGAAGACCAGTCCGATACAGAATTTCTAACGGGCGTGCACCCCAGAAGCTAGCACTTGCGTCCCAGGGACTGCCTCCCACCATTTCCCGTAGGTTCTAAACCCGAGGGACGATTAGGGCTCGTCTCCGGAACCACCGTATCCACCACAGCAGCCGCCAGGATGCTGCGGCCGATCTTGGGGTGCCGCTAAGATCGGCGGCGGCTTCCCGGCAACAACCCACAATTTAAAGACCATATCTCCGGGAAAAAATATTTCCAATGTTTCATCGTACCATTGGCTTGACTACTTCCAGTGACTCTCTGTGGTGTCGTCTTCAAGTGCTCGCGGAAATCACCCGATAGCTCTGTAAGGGTGTCGAATCGCATGGAAGGCAAGGGAAACGGGAACCTTCGGGCTTTATCTTCATCAGGATCGGTGTCCTGGTGATTGAAAGCGCGGCTGCCGCTGCCGCGGGCGTACTTGAAGGAGTAGTTGGAGGCGCTGCATCAGAGCCGTTGCCTGCAAAGCTCCCTCAACTTAAAAGAGTAGCCGCTTGTTACCTGCAGGTCGTTTCGTGTGCCGTGCGACGATCCTCTCGGTCTCTGAGAGATTGGAGGGAGCGGTTGGGTCTGAAGTACACTTGGTTAGTTCTGTAGCAATGCGAATGGAGGCGTATTAGCCCTTTAATGATTTGTGGAGCTAAAGAGAAGGAGGGAAGACGCGATAGTTTCCCTCCACAGTGGTATGCGCCAAATGGCAAAGCAGAAGAGGAGCGCTTGATCAATTATGGCCAGAGTTATTAGCCCTTTTACGCACAATTATTACCGTTGGTAGGCGGCACTGCCTCCATACGAGCGACGGCAGCCTCGAAACGATAGCCTGCCTCAATCTGGGTGTCGACCCTTTTCTTGGGCCTCCCCCCTGCAATAGGCGATCTTGTAGGCGGGGAGTGTCTGGGCCCCGTAAAGATATTGACCGGTGTGCCGAGGGGCGCGGGCGGGGGTCGATTCCCTCCCGCCTCCCTTCGATTAGGGGCCTCGAAGGGACAGTGTGCCGAGGGGCGCGGGCGGGGGTCGATTCCCTCCCTCCTCCCTTCGATTAGGGGCCTCGAAGGGACAGTTACAAACTCACTCGGCTTGGGAGCGCTGACGGGAGGGAGAGCTCCCATGAAGTCGGAAGAGGAGGAAGATGGCGAGTCATCGGTGATTGGCAGAGACTGCGGAATCTTGGAGGGGCGTCCACCTGAAAACAACTAATTTAATGGATTGCGTACAGTTTATAAGGAGAAGGGTCGAATACTTACGCGGTCGTTTTATCTGAGAGCAGACGGAAGGCGAGGTTTCATTGGCAGCGGAGGATGGACCTGCGTATGAAGTAACTTATACTGCACAATTCACCGAAATAAAATAAATTTGTTTCATTCTACGGAGAGAAATGGGTTCTACACGGTGAACGAATATCTTTAAGAATTCACCTCCAAAATTGAAATCTACAAGGATAACATACCGGAGTAGGTGTTGCTGGTTGTGTTGTTGGATCGCTGGACGGGAGGGGGTCCTGGAATGGGGCTGATCTGGCTGTGATCGAAGGAGGAGAGTTATAGCTCGTCAAGATATCGACCGGGCTGAGAGGGACTCGGGGGACCCCTTCCGCCCATCCCTCCCTCTCCTCCTACTGATTAGGGAGCCTCGAAGAGACTGTTACACACTTACGCTGCTTGGGAGAGCTGACGGGAGATAAAACATCGGCAGTGGAGTGAACGACTTGTCCCATGACGGTCGAAACGGATGAAGAGAGGTCAGCGACTGCGAACGAATGCAGCTTCTTAGGAGGGCGTCTCCCTATAAAATGAATGTTGGGGGATTTCAAGCAATTTATGAGGACAAGGGCCTAATGCTTACGTGGCTTATGTTCTAGGTTAAAACAAACCAGGCAGAGCCCCGATTCCAATGGTCATCTTCGGGGGCTCATCCGCCTTCATAGGAGGAGGAGCTTCTGGCTTCGGAGCGGGAGGAGCAGCGAACTTCAGCAGGCCTGCAATTTGAGCATGAGATATAGCCAGTTGATATTAGAGCGGTACCTGTAGAGCTCCTCTTGCTGTTCAGTATACCAGGCACATGGCGCTGGGGCGCAGCCACGGGGGGAACTGCGAAACATCATGTTTATGGTCGCATGCCATTACTCATTACCAGGGACAGGAGGCGCTGCGACTGGAGAAGCCGAGAGAGACACAGCCGGAGGGGCGGTCGGCATTGCCTCGGGGAGAGGCTCGTCGTCCAATGATGGAGGGGCGTTCGAAGCCTTCTCCTCCTTCTTCGGATTTTGCGTGAACGGCCTCGAGCGCGCCGTCGTTGTGATCTTCTTGGGTTCTGTGAAGAAGTCAATGACATAGATATGCAAGGGGAGTGTACTCTTTGTAACTATGGGATCCTCGCGTTTGAGCACAAGGGATCCCACTCTCGAATTGCCGAGCCCTTAAACGCACAACTATTACCATTGGAATGCGGCACGGCCTCCATACGACCCACGACAGCCTGGCCAAGGGAGATGGAGCGATTGGCTGCCGGCACGTGATGGGAGTCGAGCTGGGCGTCGACCCTTTTCTTGGGCCTCCCCCCTGCAATGAGTGATCTTGTAGACGGGGTGTCTGGGCCCAGATATCGACCGGTGTGCCGAGGGGCGCGGGGGTCGATTTCCTCCCGCCTCCCTTCTATTAGTTACAAACTCACTCGGCTTGGGAGCGCTGACGGGATCTGCTCCCATGAAGTCGGAAGAGGAGGAAGATGGCGAGCCGTCGGTGATTTGCAGAGACTGCGGAATCTTGGGTGGACGTCCACCTGAAAACAACTATTACGTTGGAACGAAAGTAACTTTCAGCTCGTTCTCTCTAATATCTTCCCCGGGTCAACAGCAGTTGGGACACCACTAGCTGGGACACACACTGGGACACCACTAGTATGGGCAGAAGACCTATAATCGCACAGTCCCCCTACTGATGAGCTCATTCTCAATTTCGATGTTGAATTCAGTGCGAAAATGTGGAATGGCGGCAATTTTGACTGCATCCAAAATCGGAGTGCCATGTTTATATTTTTGTAACCTGATCAGCAGGCCCCGAAAATTCTCTAATCTATTTCCATGGTGCACCCAAATCATACCTCTCCTCATTCCAAAATTCTCGGCTGGAGAGAGCTATTCCAGGGGTACAATAAATACATCGAAGAAATGCTACTTCACGGGTGGATTTTCGACCATATTTCTAATGCCCTCTAAGGCGAGTGAACTGCTTGCTCCAATCTAAGCAGACTGTAATCACTGATAATGTTCACTTGAAAAAACCAGAAGAGGCCAAGATTGTTAACCTCAAGAAGCTTGAATTATAACCATAAATCTTATTCCATCGCAACATCTAAAATGAACATTCCGCGCCGAAAATCAGCTTGTGCCGATTGATGTGTGCTAGATTGACTTGCCCTACCCGATCTTTTCTACTGACTTTGCTCTAACTAATAATCAAATGATCAGTCAGTTTGATCATTAATCCAGGGAGAATGATTTGAATTCCGCGACGAGGTCAAATCCGACCTCAAGGAGTTCTACGCTTCCTATCTCCATGTTTTCTATAAGTACGGTACCCACAAGCTGACGGTGAAATGTCAGAAGAACACTGATGCCTACGACGAATAGTTCAATTGATTACGGCTAGTCTCTCTGGAGATACAAGGTGAAGTATAAACATGGACGAGCTGAAAATTACTTTCGTTCCAACCTGATACATTAATGGATTCCGTGCAGTTTATAAGGAGAAGGGTCGGATACATACGCGGTCGTTTGAACGGAGAAGAGCGCACAACTATTACCATCGGAATGCGGCATGACAGCCTGGTCCAGGGAGACGGAACGATTGGCTGCCGCCATGTGCTGGGAGTCGATCTGGGCGTCGTCCCTCTTCTTGGGCGGCCTCCCCCCTGCAATGAGCGATCTTGTAGGCGAGGAGTGTTGGACCCGTCAAGATATCGACCGGTGTGCCGAGGGTGCGAGGGTCGATCCCCTCCCACCCTTCCCTTCCCCCCTCCTCCTTTAGGGGCCTCGAATGGACTGTTACAAACTCACGTGGCTTGGGAGTGCGGACGGAAGGGAAATCGTCGGTAGTAGAGTGAGCTACGAGATATTGTCCCATGACGGTCGAAACGTCGATGGATGAAGAGAATTCAGCGACTGCGACTGACTGCGGAATCTTGGGTGGACGTCCGCCTAATAAAAGAATATTTTAGGGATTTCAAGCGGATCATGAGAACAAGGTCAGAGAACTTACGCGGTCGCTTGATCGCAGCCGAGCCGACGGACAGCGACCTGTCAGTGGGAGCGGAGGATGGACCTGCGTGAGAAATAAATTATAATGCGCACATTTTCCGTAATAAAATATATTTTCCTCATTCCTCAGAGAGAAAAGGATTCTGCAGGGTGGGAATGAATATTTATAAGAATTCACCGTCAAAAACTAAGTCGGAGCGGTGAACATACCTGAGGGGCCCTTGATGGTTGGTTTCTTGGCTTGCATGGCGTGAGGGGATTCCGTGTTGGCCGCGGGCAGTCTGCCATTTGAATTCCGATGGCGGCCGCCTGAAATTAGTGAATACTTGGGCAAATTTACTGTTAAAAATTAAAATCGCAACATTGCACCGCAATAAACGAAAACCACACGGTGAACGTACCGGGTGGCTGGGATCGAGAGGCTGTCATCTTGGCCGGAGGCTGTGTGCTCTTTGGAGGGTCGCCGCCTGGAATCAATGCCCTCTCTTCCCTCCCTCGTCTCCAGTCTTTACCCCGCCTTCCCCTATAGTTGCAGCCTCTTCCAGTTCAAATATATTGTTAAAGCTAACCCTTCCTCGGAGTTGTTGCCACCGGCATGGAAGTCTTGCGAGGGCGCCCGCCTGTAAAAACAACTAATTAATACTGCATTTACGTAATAAATCTGGTATTACTCACGCGATCGCTTAATGGGAGCGGCAGCATTCGAATGCGAAGTGTCAGTTGCGCCGGCGGACGAACCTGCAAATATGGTGAATTGATTGCTAATAAAAAGCGCATTAAAACGCAATAAAAAATTAACCGCGCACTTTGAGCGCGTGGATTGCTAATTTATGATATGTTACCAAATAAAATTAAATATGTTGCGAACATACCGGAATTGGCGGTTGAGGGGAGAGCGAGAGAGGGATCCATCTCGGGGAGAGTGCGCTCGTTGGGAGGAGTCTGCAAGGAGTTAGTTCCTCTTAGGCCACTCGCCAACTGTTGCACCCTCTCCCCTCCTATCATCGATCAATCGCGAGGGCAGGTGAGGGGAGGGGGCGAATGTAAACGATAGCGAGCTCACTTGGCCGGAGTGTACTGCCCGGCACCGTGGAAAGTGTACAGGAGGGCAAACTGCAAACTCCTGCAACGGAATCATTAGAATTGATCATAGGAAATGCGTAGATAATTGAGGCAGGATCGTGCTGTGAAACTTTTTGGGATTTAGAGTTTTAGCGTTTGGACGGCTAACCTTCGTTGACTTCGATGCAGCCCGACCTTCCGTCTAGAAGCAAAGCTCGTCCACGTGGTAGGTGTGCTTATCGTGCAGCAGCTTCAAAAGATGTTTAATTATCATAGAGAAACACGAGGGTAAATCCTTTTCGATAGTCCTGATTGCCTTGCACCGACATCTCGTATGATTCCTGCAAGGCCCCGATGCGAATATCGGCAACTACCAAACAGGGCAGAAACTTCGTAAGCATAGACCAACTTTTTATCTTATCATCACAACCGATTTGCATAGTCAACCTGTTAGATAATACGAAGAACAACTAATACCGGAAAATAAATCGAGGCTTACGAATCAACGGATGGACAACAAGATTGAAGAATCGCTTGCAACGGCTCAAACAAGAAATCTAGCGTTAATTGTTTTAAACTTCTCGTAAATCACTAGAGGAAAGGAAAGTCCTGCTGAGTCGGGACGCTAGTTTTTTTCGTCATGTTTGATATTAGAAGAAGTTGAGAGGGGAGACATTATACACGAGGTTCATACGGCCTTGTCCGAGCAACCGACTTCCAGAAGTAGGGGCGCGTGCGAGCCGCCGAGCCCTCGAAGACTGCAAGGCATGGTTAAATGGAGCTCTGGAGAAGCGGACATCTTTATCATGGGAATCTCACCAGTCTGTCCGTTGTCGACTGATTCCGCTGTGGGGCCCTTCGATGCTGCATTGGGTTCCGGCTTCATGTCAAAGGCTGCAAGGAATGGTTGAATTGATGCTGCGGGAAGAAGCGGAGGCGTGACTGTATTGGATGTTTTGGGATGGAGAGTGTCACCTTCCTGCTGCGGACGTTGTTCCGCGGCGACTTCTACTTTCTGGGGGGTCGAAGGGGACGCGTTATTCAGGACGTCTGAAATGAGAGCATGAGTTGCAACTTCAGGATGGTACACCAGCTGAGTGAATGTGTTCAATCACCATACGTAGAGTGCGAATTCCTACCAATTGAGCTTCAGGAAGTTAGTGATTTTTATGAGAATCTCACCAGCTTGCTTGTTATCGACTTTCGAATCTTCTGCCTCCGGTGTGGGGGCCTTCACTGCCGCAGTGACTCCCGGCTTCAAGTCTGCCGCGGTGGCTGCAAGGTATGGTTGATGTGATGCTGAGGACAAGAGAGTCTTGAATATCTTGAGATTCTCACTAGGCTGTTCGTTATCGACTTCCGAATCTTCTGCTTCCGCTGTGGGGGCCTTCACTGCCGCAGTGACTCCCGGTTTCAAGTCTGCCGCGGTGGCTGCAAGGAATGGTTGGGATGATGCTGAGGCAACCGGAGGTATAAAGATCTAGAGAGGGTAGACGCACCTTCCAGATCTCGAGGGTGTTCGGCGTCGACATCTTCTGACTGCAGCGCGGACGAGGCTGCGTTCTTCAAGATGACTGCAATGAGGGCATATGTTGAGCCTTCTGGATGAAAAAGGAGCTGAGCGAATACCTGCGTCCTCAACGATGATAGGCGAAGCCGTGACCGTCGGAGTTGGATTGGGAGGACGGAAGAAAGGCGTGCTCCGCACTGCTGACTTCCAGAAATGAGGTCGCGTCCTTGCCGCTGTTCCCTCGTGGGATTCCTCATCGACTTCTACAATAGATGGTTGATGTCAAGCCGAGGGGGAAGTGAAGATAGTGCTGGATAACTCGGGAGTCTCACCAGTAACAACGGGACGTAGATCGTCGTCTACAACTTCCACGTCCTTGCCTGCGGGAGAAGAGACAGCCCTCGTTGACGCAGTGGCCACAGTCTCCTTGTCTCCATCTCCTGGAATGCGGCGGGTGCTTTTGAGGTCTGGCTGTGAATGATGATGAAAGGACTTCTGAGAGGTTTGATGTGAATGAAGATGAAAGTTCCGGAAAAATATAAATACAAAGATTTTATAACAACCTTCCATCGATTGTCCTGTCGTGCACTCAACGTCGTTTGAGGACGGTGGCACCTTCTTGCTGTCAGCATTGGCGGCTTCCAAGAGACTACTCCCTGTAATGAACGCTCATCGATGTTTGAGAAAGAGGAAACCGGCCAGTGCAGCCAAGCAAACGGAATTATCTTGTGTTGTCTTCATAGCGACAGCTGCTCGCCCCATCTTCCGTGCGATCTCTGAAGAAAAGGGCATTAAACATTCCATTTTTGCAGTGAATTTTCATTTGAATGTGTTGGGGGAGCCTGGAGAGTGGCACTTCCTTAGGAACTAGAAAGCATCAAGATAATGGGGGGCATGATAAGAGATGAAGATCCAGAACACGCCTGTTGTGAATACCTTCGTGAAGACAAACGGCTTTGGCACCGCTAGCAGTGAGATTGCCTGGGGGGATTGATTCCGTGGCACTCGGTGGAGGAACGTAAGACTTGACCCAGACACCGCCAAGATTGCCTGCAATAATGTTGCCTCAGAATCAATTTCGGCCTCACAATTTATTTGCGGGTTTCAGCATTTCCCGCATGGATAATATAATATTTTGAGTGTGGATACCTGCATCAGGAACACGGGCAGAGTCCGTCGTAGGTGGCTGGGGAATCCAACGCCAGAAATATGGCCACGCCATATACGAGCTTCCTAGATCTTTGAAGTCGTTAGCCACTGCAAGGCATTATCATGCTTCTAAAGAGACCTTTATTTGATTGATGAAACCCAATTCCCTATTGCAAATCTTTTAGTTTTTTTAGGAGTGATTTAATTTGTAGGACGGTTGGATTCCGGCAGATCAGACTCCTTCGGCAAGGGACGAGTGGACTTGAGTGATACTGGCCGAGGGTCTTCCTTCATCTCGACGCAGTTGAGTGTTCGTTGCTCACGGGCGTTAACGGTTTTCCGCCTGGAAAGAGAGGGCAATCAGTAAAGAAACGTTTACCAGAGGCAGCGCCACCTGAAAAAACTCTCGTTAACACGCTTCCATTATCGGCGCCCCCTGGTCAAAAAAGCATTCCAGGAATATTATTACCTTCGTTTAGCGGCCTAGAGCCAAGCGCCATTTTTCGCCCCAAACTGCGCTATTTATCTTCCCTTTTCAACGGGGGGATGTTTGTATACAACCGCCTTAGTAATGACTGATCCAAAATTGCACATCTGGGTGAGCGCCTCGACTATAATAATTCCTGGCGATGCGCGCCGCTAAACGCAGGTAATGCTCCTAGAAATTTTTTTATGAATGCTGTAAGCCCCGTAAATTTTTGTAACAAGGTAATATATTTTTTAAATGCATGGCCAACGAAGAAAACACATGGCCAACACTTAAAGACTCACGCGTCGTGTAAAAGGCGTTGGGATTGTCGAGAAATACGAATTCTTGTCCCGATCCTTGTCGATAGCTGCTCCTCTCCGTGAATAGACCACTGTGAACAAAATTAAATTAATTTAAATCAAATGGCATTCACAACAAACGGCATTATAGCTTTTAACTTAAAATAATAAATTCTCGGCCGTCACTCACCTCATGCAGCGGGTTTTCTCATTTCACTCCCTTCGCACAACCTGCCCTATGACATGAACATTATTATCGCACCGAGAAATATATTGGTTACGACGGAAACATACATAAAACAATCAAAAAACGGGCGAAGCTTTTGAGCACATTCATATGTCAGCTACGCTGTTTATCGTCCAACGCAATTACGCCGAATACGGAACATTTAAATAATCTTGCAGCTCATGTTGTATAAACAGAGCATTGGGTCAAAAATGCTGTGAATCTTTCTTCTCGACTCCACCAAACATTCTGTCGACTCCAAAAGATCTTTTCTCTTCTTCAATGATATACAATACCCTGAGATTACCTCCACGGCCACGTTCTGGTGAAATTTAGAAGGTTTATTTATGCGTAGGAGCCGGGTCGCACCTCTTTCTTGGCAACAAACATGTCGCACGCGATGCGTTTCTTAGACCTGTCGACAAATAATTTTATTATTGATAATGAGCAGCTCACGCGCTCGACAAAGAAGTTCATTATCCCTCGCGGCTTACTTTGACAATCGGCCACTGCCCGAGACTGAAGAGAGGCTGTAGGAGGGGAAGAGGCCAGGAGGAGAGAAGAATGAAGAGGGGCTACAGGGAAGAGGACGGGAGGAGATCGTTGTCGAGGGAAGACGAGAGAAGGATGGAGGAGGGGGAAGGTGAAGTAGGGGTGGTAATCGGAGAATCGGCGCGCGGTGTGAGCGAGCGCCGATCTTGGGAGCAGTTAGCGAATATGGATCTGAATCCAGTTAGCGAATATGGATCTGAATCCCTCGTAATGACCCTCTGTTTTCTCCCGAAACGCAAGTGAAGACCAATGAGTCTTTATCCGAGAGCGTATTATCCGGAATCAAAGTGATGCGGAGGGGATGAGCCTATTACTCAGTGGAAAGCAGCGCAATGAATGCAATCATTCGCAGTAGATCGTTCATGACGCTGCTTACCGCGTTCGCGCGTCGCCTCTGAATCTAGAATCTAGCTCATTTGAAACAAAATAGGGTCAATCTAGAATCTCGCTCATAATAAAGTAGTGTCAATCTAGAATCTCGCTCATTTGAAATAAAATAGTGTTAATCTAGAATCTCGCTAATAATAAAATAGTGTAAATCTAGAATCTCGCTCATTTGAAATAAAATAGCGTCAATCTGGAATCTCGCTCATAAAAAAAGTGTCAATCTAAAATCTCGCTCATTTGAAATAAAATAGTGTCAATCTAGAATCTCGGTTCATAACATGAAAGAAGAATCGTGGTCATATGCAAAATCTATAGAGGGAATGAAGTGATATTCGAGATGGGGTTCTAGCGGGCTGTCGATTACTTAACTTAGAATTGCAATTACGTTACACTAAATGTCTAGAGAACTGGCAGGATAACGTGAATATGATGACAGAATTGGGGAAGTTTGTCAAGAAACAACAGAAGTGACGGGAGAAGGAAAGATTTCTGCGTAGAAGGAAGTGGAAGAATAAAGTGAGTCATGAAACAGAGGGGGAAGCTGCTGATGGAAAGACGCGTTGACAGAGATGCACTGTCAGAACGAAGTGAGGGACCTTCTTGACGACGGAGAAGAATGGAAGTTACTGCAGAGTCTCAAGAGACGCGGGAGAGGGGAGTAGAAAGAAGGAGTGAGGGAATCTACGGGGGGGGGGGTGTGGAGTGACGACACGAGGCAGGCGTAGAAAGCAGAGAGGCCGTTGATCACGGCCTGTACTCAATAGATGACATTGGGTAGAAGACAGGTCCAATCAGACGGTTCGGAGAAGCCCGAGCGGAGGGTGTCGGGTTGAAGAAGGTGGAGGGGGAAGTCTTCAGGGGGAGTGTAGAGAAGGGAAGGGACAATCATAGGGGAAGGGGAAAAAGACATTAGTCCTCCATCTTCCTCTGCTTGATCGGAGTGTAGTCCGTCCCCTCGTTCTGATCGGGAAGCAGCAGATTCTGGATCGGCGACGGGGTAAGCTGAAATGTCACATATTAACACAATAAGATACAAAGCATGATATTGTCGACAAAATTATCCATGCGGAATGCGCCCCTACTAAATTACATGTAATGTTAAGTATTATAGATCAATGATCCGAAAAACGAAATGGGCGAGTTTCTTCATGAACGGTTACTTTTGAAAGTTGCGTTAATACTATTCACACTCACTGCCTCTAACTGCGCGGTCACACGGGCATGCAAGATTCTGTGCGCCTTCTGCTCCTCGCCAAGGTCGCCGAGTAGCTTCAGTTCTGAATGGTTCCCATTGAATTTTGGGAATCCTTCTTTTATCTTTTATTTACATTTCTCTTATTAATGTTTTTACTGCCCATACGTGTCGCCAAACTAAAAAGAAAGAATTCTGACCTCGTGCGGCAGCTTCATTCTTGACTCGAAGCAACTCCTTCTCCAGCTCCACATTGCTGAAAATAGTATTGAGAAAGTAAATGAAATGCGTCGAACCTCTCGCTGAGATCCTTGGATTTCTGCTGGACATCGCCGAGTTCCCGCGTGGTATCTACAATTTGCGTGTCGGCAAAGACATTGAAAAGGAGTGAGAAGAGAAAAATGTCAGGATTCCCAATGATCTACAGCAGCTATTATTATCGGCGTACCAAATTCGTTTTATTTTCGCTTATAGGCGCGGAACGCTCTCAAGATTGGCAGTCGACGATAGATCTTTATTTTCAGAAGAGATGTGTCTGTTCGGTCGGAACGCCAATTGAGACGGACTTGGTTCGCCGATATTATCAGTTTCCACGTGAACCGTTCCGGACTAAAACCTGCGTTTAAAGACACTTTGCGCGAGTTGTGATTTTTGGCCAACCAGACAGACGAGCTAGTAAAGAATTGCCGTGCGATGAGGATAGTTCTTTGCGCAGTTTTGAGTAATCAACTGTAGACAGAGAACGAGAATTTCGAACACCCATGTAGCATTAATTGCGGATCAACCTAGCATTACGGCAGTTCCAAACGAGTCGAAACAAGCAAATGTGTGCACCTTCGAGCTTCTTCTCCAAGTCCTCATTGATCTTCTCGTGCTCCAGTGCGCGATTTTCCGACGAGATCAGTCGCTGCTCCAAATCAGACGTGCTGAAAAAATAGCGTAATTCAGCTAAATTACGCTATTTCTTTAATAGACATCATATTCTCTGGAAAAACTTTACTCACTACGCGTAGTCTTAATAAGCATGTATAAATTCCTGTTTGGAGTCAAAGTCGCTAAAAAAGTTAGTTTTTGACATCAGGGCAAATGGACCCGTCGTCTTGTCCACCTCTGTGAAAGTTATTTTTCATCGAAGGCATCTTTATGAATGTACTAAATTACCTGATGTGGAACGCATGTACTCGAATGGGGCTGCGTGACTGACCCATTCCGCCTCTCCTTCCTCAGCGGGAACTGGCGTCTCTGTGAAAAGGCATTTTCATCGGTGGCATCCTTAAGAATGTACAAAATTACCTGATGCGCGCTTCAGGTTTCGGGCAGCGATCCTGCCCGACTGCCGCAAGACTGGCGTAGTGGCATCAGCTGCAAACAACAGGAATCTCTAATGCGATTATCGGCGTGAAGTAGTAATCGTTACGCTCGCAACAATTCCGCCACAAATACATCTCTAAAATTTCGAATAGAGAAAAAATAAGATCTCATAAGGGGGCTCAAATAATTGAACCGGAATTGTTGCGAGCAGAACGAGTATTTATAACGCTTTGGAACGCCGATAATATACAGAATTTCGCAACATTGACACTATGTTTCATCCCCAATCGCGAGAATGGGTGGCTTTGCTAGAGACCTAACAATAAGATAAGTGCCCTCGGGCTGCCTGACAGGAACACTGCCAGACAGGGAGTAGTGGCGATAGAGAAATTCTTCAGGGCTCTTTGGCGCATTACCAGATTAGCACCTCCTCACTTCCGCGATTGATCCACTGATCAGTGGAATTACCAAGACGCCTTCGTTTCATAGAGGGAATTGTCACCTCTCAAATATACAACAGTATGATATTGTCGGCGGAATGAAAGGTCCGGACAATGCGCTCATCGCCCTGCGATCTCCCTCCGCAGTTCTGTCGTTTCTCTAACCGCCAGACAATTCTATCAAAACGCCGTCGCCAGTGCCGAACGAGATTATTTAAAGATCACTCGGCTCTTTCACAGATTACGTGGTTAGCACTTATCCTCTTCCACACTGATCAGTGGAGGTACGAAAACGTCTTCGTTTCATACATCAAATTGGGGAACCCGCTACGGATTTGTCATCACTCCCGAAAAGTTGCCATGCTCACTGAATGGAGGGATTCCGCTGAGCGTCCTCTCGCCGCTTTCGAGTGCGATCTTCTTCGGACTACCAACTTCCGCACGTTCCTCGCTTGTTCCTCTCTCTGAGTCGGCAGTGATCGACTCTGAAATGGGTGCTGAGTCATTTTCCTCTGTAAACAGCAATCGGTTAATATGAGAGAAATATACTTGCTTCCCTTGTTGCGTATTATTAAATTTTGCGACAACATAGTGTGTTACCGTCGTAGGGATGGTCTATTCTGGCGAGGAGTTCATGTTCAATGGGAAATATAATAATCACCGGAGATTGGCTTGTTGATTCCATCCACCTGCACACGGTCTTCTTCGATCTTTCGCTTGGGCTGTCCGCCTCCTATAGTGGCGAATATTGAGGGTATACTTGCCAATAATGTAACGTCCAGGAGCCACAAACTTCACCATTCCCCTGTGTGTTCGCTTATCAGACGCAGCAAAGTAAAAAAACTAACTCTGTTTCGGGGTGCTCTGGCGCTCGAGACGGTCTTGTTGGTTTGAGTCCATCGAAGCATTCTTTGGGGGACGGCCGCCTAGAAAAACAACGGATTATAACTAAAACAATCAAGGAATCAAATAACATTGTCATATTTTACACTCACGCCGCTTGGTCGAAACTACGGCATTCGGAAGCGATGAGCCAGTTTCAGTATCGAGCGAACCTGCAAAGAAATCATTTTATTGTCATTTAAATAAAAGCAGCTTATCAAATTCAGTAAAAGTAAGTTCAAAATAAATTCACCATGCGGAATCAAAAATTAACCGAATAAAACACATTGTTAACGTACCGGAATTGCCGTTGTTTGGAGGCTGGATGGGGGAGGGTTCCATCTTCCCGGGCCAGGGGGCAGAGGAGGACGGAGGGAGGAGGGGAAGATGGTCTGGAGGGAGAGTCGGCTATGAGTCACCGCACTATTCCCTCAGGTCACACCACAACAGTGGTAGCCGGCTGCCTGAGTGTCGCCCCCCTTCTTCCGGGGTCGCCTACCCCTTTATCGCCAGTGATCGATGACAGGATTGACAGGAGTAAAGGAAGCGAATAAAACATATTAAGCTCACGGAGCAGAGGACTGCAAACAGGAATCGAGGACGGCGTACAGGAGGGATGGATGGCGTGCTTACTGGAAACTACCTGCAATATAAAGTTGAAATTAGCAATTGACAATGTGAGGAAAATTCTTTCTGTTTCGCGCCGTGAAGCTGGGGATGATTCAGAGCTTTGAGAAGGGGACTCCGTAAAATAGCTCATGTCGTCAAAATCGCTAATTCGGGGATTCACATCCCAAAGCGCGGAAGTTGAGTAAGATAAAACTTTGAGCACGATGAATCTGCGAAATGATGCTAGAAGTTCCAAATGCAGGAGTTTGGTGAATTTTTTTTATCGCCGCCCACGCGATTTAACTTTTTCAGGGGGAATCAGCATTTATCCATACTGAATTACCGTTGCTTGAGTGCTGGGGAGGTGAGGACACTATTTTGATGAGGGCAAATCTGTCCTGTCTGGGAACCTGTAATCGATCTCCTCTTCCCCTCCTCCCTAGTTGGCCCCTCCCAACAGTTGCTTCCTGGTCACTCTCCCCCGGCCCATCCATAAACAGACAGTCACACTCACAGGTGCTCTGGGCCCAGTGGTTTCCAATTACCGAGCCATATTAGGATTAGTGATTGGACTGAGTCCTCCCTCAGCTTTCAAAGAGATCCCAGGGAATGACTCGAAAAACAAGAGAGGGATCGGCCTCTCATACTGCCAAATATTTTTGAGGTATCCAATAATATTTCACCACTCTCCACCACCAAGAGAAATTTAAGGGGGGGGGGAGAGAGGAGGGTGGAGGTAGGAGGAGAAGGGGGGAGAGGAGGAAGGGGATGATGAGGGAAGAGGA